>QQSS02197176.1:0-12493 GCA_003687565.2 Craspedacusta sowerbii
CGCGCACATTCCAGACCCTGCCAGTGGGATAAATATTGCGTCATGCGTAAAGCGTTTCCGAAGTATGAATTGGGCTTGACACACAAGGACAAGATAGCCAAGATTTCTAAGTCTCGAGTGGTATACAGATGTATTTGTATTGGCTGTAACGCCAAATGTATTGGTCTTACGACCAGACATCTCGGGGCTAGAATTTGTGAACATCTTCGAGCGAAACAATCCACATCCACAATCGCTCAGCACCTCAAAAAATCACCAAGTTGCATTAACGTGTGTGATAGCTCCTGTTTCGAAATAATTGATGTTAGTGATACGGAGAGCCTTTTGCTTATCGAAGAAGCGCTTTACATTATGGATGAAAAACCTAGCCTGCACATCCAAGTTAAGCATGAGAATATCGAGTTATTTATGTAGCCTTTGGTGTAAAGTACCACTTAGTCTTAGTTACACCAACTGGATCCCTAGCAGTGCCAGCGTCACGGCGTTTTCCCTTTAGTACTTCGATTACCTTCAAACAATCAGCCTCCATTTATGCCAATTATGGAGCAGCTAATTGTAAACGTGCGTTGCCCTGACGACTGATAGTCCATATATTTAAATTGGAGTTTACAAGTTTGTTAGTTTGTTTCGCCTGATGAAGACTGATGAGCAGTCGAAACATGTTGAGAAGATATTCAGTGGATACATATACACACATTTGTTTATATATATGTACGTCTATATATGCATCTATTCATACATCTTTTCTCTCTCGCTCGCGCGCTCTCTTTCTCTCCGCTGCAGAGACATCCCGTGGATGGTTGCTGGTTTTCTTGGGTCTATATGCTTGCCAAATCGCTTGGCTCACTGCCTTTCCGTTTCCCTACATAAAACTCCATGCTGTCTGTGGCGCATACCCCGTAAATGATTAAAAAGAGTAACCTTTCAAGCATAACTCGTTGGCTTTGGACATAGAAAATAGATGTGAAAACTAGAGCATTTAATTAACAATAAACTCGATCAACCAATTCTTGTTATATATTGCCTATCTTCCATTTATACCTTCTTCCGCCAGATCGCTAGCTTCAGTCAAGGCAACAGCAAACTTGATGCAAAAGCCGATATGGTATACGTATACGGCTTGTGGTGAGTTATATTTTTGGAGACGTTTTAGGTTATCTTGCTGAGTTGTTAGCTTCATGAAAGTGCCTGAGACCTTCTAAACTGTTATGAAGCTTCCTACTACTCTTAAACATATTATATGTGTATGCATGGAGTTCATATCAAAGGCATGTGCAGTTTGTTTGTTTTAGGGTCTTCTCTGCTTTGTTCCTCGATGTTGACCTCGATGTTGGCGCTTTCTCCATCTTGACCCAGCTCGAATGTATCTTCAGGCAGAATTATCATTCTGCAATGAACTGTTCATAAACCTTTCAGTCAGAGCATCAACCACCCCATTCGGGTTTTGGTGGCTCTAATATTCCTGAAGTAGCTAGGACTAATATAATATATAATGTACTATATAATATATAATATATAATATATAATATAATATATAATATAATATATAACTGGAGAAAAAACATGATCGGCGCAAGGCCACACTGAGGACTAATATAATATATCATGTACTAATAATATATAATATATAATATATAATATAATATATAATATATAACTGGAGAAAAAACATGATCGGCGCAAGGCCACACTGAGGCAACAGAAGAGGGTCCCGTACTGCGATTTGCGTAACGCAAGAATCGTGCTTGTGGCAGATATAATAACCTCAACATATTTCAAGCGCCAAAACTTCTTGCTCCTCATCTAAGCATGATTCCAGGGAAAGATCATCGTCGAAAAAAGCAAGTGTTTTATTCGCAAAGCGATGTGGCTAGATTTGGACCTAGTTCTTTGTTATTTTTTACATTCGTTGAGATATTAAATAAAATGATCGCAAAAGACTTGAAAATAAAATTATTTAGGAGATGATTGGGAGGAGGGATTACTGAAACGCCTACCAGCTGATGGCTGCTAAGTGACCATCAATCGGTTTGAATGGGCGCGAGAGGTACCCGCGCAAAGTTACGTGGAGTAATTAAATATGGAAGTTTCAACTGCGTCTTACGATTTGTTGGTACAGCTGTGTAGCTGTAGACGATGTTTGAATGTTTCAAAAGCTGCTGTTATCAAGGCAAGTGGATTATTTGACTCTGGTTTGATTTTGCGTTCTAGTGTGTTGGTGTTAGATTTGGTTTTGCTGCCAGCAAGGTGCGTGGGTGTGAGCGACACGGTTAACTGTTATTGCCACTCGAGTTTTCTCTTCCTGTCCGTTCCCAATTATCACATCGTTTATAGTTCTTATTCTGTAAGAATAATTTCAAACTTAAATATATTTGTAGCTAGGATTAAAGTTTCCGTATCTCAAACAGGCATTTTATATTGCTTTCCTACTGTGGCACTGGTTTTGGGATATTATAATTGAGGGATAATTTGTGATTCTTATTTGTGAATATGTGTACTATATGTTCTTACTCTGCTTTGCCGTCTTGAAGATCTTCTCCGCTATGCAAATTTACAAACAGAAAATTGTATTGCCTTTGAAAAACTCAAACATGGTCACATTATGGCTATATCTGGAATGTTTTTCCTTAAGCTTGCACTTTGAGAATAATCTATTTATTTGGATGGTTGGTAATTGTAAATCATGTGAGCTGTAAGCCAATTTAACATTTAATGATGTCGTCCATAATCTAAACTATTTGCAATTCGAACCTAACAAGCTTTGAGTTCATACTTGTTAATTCTATGTTAGCTTTTAACCTGACAAGATTCAGCTGATGCATGATGATTGCAAGGTAAAATCTAAATGCAAAAAGTGGTACTTTAGACAGAAGCAGATGCAGGTGTATGATAGCCAAGTTTTGCTTATATTTTGCACATTGATGTTGACTCCTTAATGGATAGTCAGGTCCATGTTGTTTAATATCAACATTAGAAAATGTCAAAATCATCTTGAATAGGCTTAAACTTAGACTCCTGTACGAAGCAGACTATCCATTAGTAAATAGATTAAATGGCTGTTTTAATAGGATATGCATGTCGTAACGTGATTTGTAATAAGATAGTGTAAGAAGAACTCCTGCAAACTTGCAGCTACTTTTACTCTTTCTGCAAATATGCCATACCAGCTAACCCTCGAATTTATATAACTGTTTGCTTTCGATATTATGTGCTACATTCTGTAGAATGCTGTGGTATGCATGTTTTGAAGCTACAGGAGGCACTGATGCCCCTATCCCAGATAAGGTCATTAACTTTAAGTGCTAGTTGCGTTTGAAAGCCGTGTTGACATTACATCATCAGACAGTCTTAAGCTGATGATAGAAATTGTGCAGTTGAAAATATCCAAAATATAGCAAATTTTCCAGCATTAAAATTGTGCTATTGATTGATATACAGGTAATGAAGGTAAAACATTATTTACGTTAAAACGCTACCTTGGTGATTTAGCCATCCAGACATGCCTATTTTGCCAAGATTGACAATGAGAAATGACAAGGAGGCATCTATAAACTTCCTATTTGGTTTTAATTTAACATAAGTTTTCTACTAGAAGTACGGTATGCATAAATTGTTAGGCATCTATAAAAGCCACAATTGTTTGTAGCAATGTGTAGTAAAAAACATTTTTTGTGGTGTTGATCTTATTGTTTTTTTATAATTGATTACTCTATGCTCTTAAGTAAACCATCTTAATAAGTCCCTTATGCTTTCTTTTCATGTTTTAGTGTGACATTCTAATACACTATCTATTTCTTGCTTTTCATGCTGCTGAGCTATGATAGACTACATTACAGCATTCTTGTGTATAAGAAGGAGGCGTAGACACACAATTTTTCTTAAATATTGAACGTTTTGGAAGAGCCCATAAAGTGACAAACCGGGACCCACAGGGGAAGAATACTGAATTGACAATTATTTACTTACTGGAAACGCTTAGAACTTTATTATTGACGAAAATAAATCATGTGTGGCATAATCACGCTTAGTAGTAGAGAATGAGAGAAAAAAATAAGAGAAGGAAGGAGATAAAAAGTAAGAACAAGATAGATTCTAAATAGAGAGAGAGAGAGAGAGAGAGAGATAACTTTAGGTGGTTAACTTGAGTTTTTAAGGATGGCCCTCATCCTATGAATATACATGCTCTCTTTCAATTTCCTCTGGAAATCATTAGGCTTGCATGCGATTATATGGATTGCTTTTTCCTAGTAGCCTTCTCATGCAAAGCCATTCCATTCCCTTTGTTCTTGTAAGGACGATCTACTCTGACATTATTGTCGGCTCTTAGTTACTTTTTCACCTGCCGGAGTTGTATTCACTGTTATGTTAGTCACTGTCATAGTTGTTATGTTATAGAGCTACACAACAATTTAGAGTGTTTTATTCGAAACCTTGACAATCCCTGCAGAAAACATGGCTCTGTGTATAAAAAGATTCACTCAACTTAGAGGGCAAGCGATTCTATTTTCTGCTAAAAGGAACTTGCTGTCCAATTCGGTAAAAATATCGGAGGAAGATGAGAATTCCAGGAAAGCTGCTTTTGTGTATCAATCATGCTCGATATTGGATTCCGCTATGGCCTTCTTGGATACAAAGATCCCGGTAAATGGCAGGGAAGCGATTTCGGAATCGAATAGAAGTAAAATAATATCGCGGCCGACGATTATCTTCTTGCATGGAAATCCAGCTTCCAGTTTTCTTTGGCGTAACATCTTGCCTGCTGTTGCTTCCTACAGCAGATGCTTTGCCCCGGATCTGATGGGTAAGGACAAGTTGATCTTCGAGGCCTTCATCCGATTCGCGTCGTTTGACACAGTGGTTTGAGGATTTGTGTTTGTAGTGCTTTTGTTGCACTAGTGAAACTAGGTAATTTGCAAGCCTGTCAAGCTTTGAGGGTGTTTTTTTTCCTTGTGATTTTCAAGTGCTGCTTCGGTACGCTTTTAGGTTTTGAGATTAGGCTTCTTTTAGTCAGTGCCTGCAAATGCGTATGAACGTTCGTACGAACGTATGCGCGCTCGTATTGCCTACTTGACCGCTTTTGAGTCAATCCGTCATGTATGGCGTTTCTTTTTAGGTATGGGGCGATCTGGACCAATTCCTAGCAATTCTTACCGTTTTGTTGACCAGGCAGTCTATCTCGACGAGTTTTTCAGGAAAATCCTGACTCCGCATGAGAAGGTTGTCCTCGTTGGTCACGACTGGGGCTCGGCCCTCGCGTTTCACTGGGCTTTCCGCAACGAGCATCGCGTGCACGCTATAGTCCACATGGAGAGCATCATATCCCCGATGTCCTACGACGAGTTTCCGGCGAGTGCCGTCGGGATATTCAAGGCTCTCCGTTCGCCAATCGGCGAGGAGCTAATCTTTCAGAAGAATGCGTACATCGAGCACTTTTTACCCGCCAGCGTTCTGCGCACTTTGACTAAGGACGAGTTTCACCGTTACAAGGAGCCGTTTGTAGTTGATGGCAGAAGCCGCAAGCCCATGCTCGATTTGGTCCGAGAAATCCCCATCATTGACGAAGGACCTAACGACGTCATCGGCATTGTCCAGGACTACCGCCGTTGGCTGTGCACTAGCGAAACGCCGAAGCTTTACCTGCATGCGTCGCCTGGTTTCTACAGTCCCTACATCCTAAAGCGTGTCCGTCACTGGAGGAACCACCACGCCCGCAAGGTGACTGGCCTCCACTTCCTTCAGGAAGACTCGCCAAGGGAGATTGCCGACGCGATCGTAGCCTTTCTGAAGTCCATATCACCGCACCGTAGGTAGCTCGTCAATCGCCTAATAGATGCATTTCTGTGGGGCAATATTTTACGAGATGCATCTTATTTTTAGTGCTGGCTAGATACGGCGTGGTCCTGCTCTGCACCTATTCGTAAGAAATTGTTTTTACGAGGCAATCCTTCAGTTGATTCTGCGTCTCCGCGTAGCTATATTGTTATTTATTGACTCTTATCGAGCATTTTTATCTTGTTTGGTATGGGCACGTTTTACGTTGGTCAGTTAGAGAACCTTGGTCAATTTATAAGTTACACTCGTGTGTGTCTGCAATACTTAATATTCATCTGTGGGTACGACGGCGCTAGAGGGTTTTTTCCTATTATATTTACCTCCTTTTTCCCGCACGTCTGTGGATGATTAATCACCACTGCCGCCGTGCTTGTCTCGCGTCGGTTTCTATCAATGAAAGCGTCAGTCTGCCCTTTGACCGTCCCTCCTGACTTTCGAGAATCGAGGCTTCAGGATCCAGGTATGGAGCCATATTGAATCCATGTAGATATAGTCGAATTTTGCGCCTAATATTGTGGATCGTGTTTACTCTCCTCTGTGAGTGTTGGATCTCGCTGGTGACTGGTTTGTCAGCTATTCACGTATTATCGTGCTTCGTTGAACTTTTCTCCTCGCCTTTTTCTTACGAGGAGTATCGCTTGTTGCACGCGAGTATGAACCAAAAGAAGCATTAGCAAGGTCTCGTACGTGTGCCCGGATGGTACGCATCGCTCGCTGACTTCTCGTCTTCGTGTTCCGGAGTTTATCCTGCCTCTCACGTCGAGTTCGATCCTGGGTTGAGATAGGAATAGAGCTTGTAATCAGAGTTTTAGCTTGGAGATTCTGAAATAGGCGTGAGTAGTTCTGTCGGTGCTGATTTTCTCAGCGTCACTTTCTCAATATGTCAGATATGTTAAACAGCAAAAAAGAATTCGGCGTTTCTTTTTGACTTGCCCTCCCGTATCAGCGCTCTATAGAAATTGACCGTAAGACGTGTGTGGCGAAAGATATACCTTTTAAATTTGACTATTGTCCTTGTTGACGGTAGAATAGGCACAGCTTTTTTTGTCTGGGTTATTTAAGATTTTATCTTAATTGGTGACAAGGGGTTATGCTCTGTAATACGTTCGAATGTTGATGGCAATTTGAAATTTTCGTGGAAGCATTTTCGCATTTTCGAAAGTTTGTGCATTTTTGAAATTTTAAGCACGCCGATCACTATTCAGTTTTTATGGATTACCCCAACGGGAATGGAGTAATTATTGCAATATGTCAAAATAGGGTTTTAATGCGACTGAGCCTTCCTTTATCGCGTTATTGTAAAAGGACGCAAACCCCTTCAAAGGCAGCTACTCCTTAAAGCACAGTACTTTCTTACTGCTTCACTTTTTGGCCGCGTACTCGAGCTAAAAGTGCTCTTTTGAATTGGATTTGGCATGTCTATGCATCAATTGTGGTCTTGGGATGGAGTTGAGTCAGTGTTTTCTGTGTGTATCATAACTGTGGGCTTACTGCTCGTTGCGGTCAGAGGGCGAGTTGCATGTGATGGACGTTAAGGAAACGGAACTTGCTAGATGCGTATCCCACACTCATCCTGTGTTGCGAATCATTAGACTCCTGCCAGTCTCGCTCATGCGAGCAGCGTCACCTATTTCACAAGCAGGTCGCCGCACAGAGTAGCTAACGTGCTCACGCCACAGCCTGCTACAAGACAGGCATGTTTATACGCGTTCGGCAGTCTGTGGTCTTGGCTAAAAGCCGGCCATCTTGGCTTTGGATGCAGGCCTTTGGAAATGTATGGAGCTTGGTTGAAGTTTGCTAATGCGAATGAGGGGCCTTGACGAACTTCATAGTCTAGGATCATAACTAGATCTCTTGCTTCTAATTGTGGCTGATCGCAGATACTGACGTATTCACGCCACAACCTAGATATGCCGTAAATTACCACAACTATACGTCAAGCAAATATTGATCTGGTCTGACATATGCTCATGTTTATTGGCTAATGTAATTGACTGGCCACATCTCAAGGACCGTAACGAAAATGCATTTTCAGTGTAATTCTGTTCAGCTAGTCTGTCTGCACACTCGCCGTTCTTTACCTCCCTCCTCTTTATAGGTTTAATTTCTTGTTACCGGCTTGCTGTCGTCGGTCTTTCAAGGCTGTCCTATCCTAGATCTGATCTCATATTTCTTGCTGAGTTTAACTACAGTTTTGAGTTGACTTAACATGCAAGAATGACGCTCTGTTATTCCCAGCAAGTCAGTTGTCCAATGTATCTCATGAGTCATAGAAGAGCATGACTTCAATTGTATATGTGATTCAACTCTCTCCAACACCTACGCACATATTTTAATACATGATTAAGGGATTCTAAGTGCATACTGTGACGATACGGTAACAGTTTGTTCATAGAGCATACTCTTGTTGAAAATAGTCAGCAAATGCAGTATTGTTTCAAAGCTGTGATGATGAATTCATGTAAGCTGGTCTTGCATGCGGGAGCAGTGTCAATCTCCATTAGTGATCACTTCGTTTTATGTACCGATGCTTTTTTGGAACTGTCAACTATTTTCTTTAATTTCTTTCTACAAGCTCTGTCTACATGCCAATTACAGAGGAGGTGATGCATCGGTACATCCAACTTGGTGAGCAATGTATTCACTACAAGTTTTAGGGAGCGCAGCCATCGTGGATATTTGGTCTATTTGGTTGCTGTAACAAGAGACGTCAGCATACCATTCACCATGCTTATCCAGAAGCATCAAGTATCCGGACCGCAGCATCAATATATATTTTGACTAGAATGATTCACGCAGATTCTAGCTTGTCGGCGTCTAGTAACCTTGCAAAAATGGTTGGTCGATGATATTTCTGCAGATCTAGAACTTTCGTATCTTATAGGTCCTGGTACGTTGATGTAAGTGACGAAAAACGATCACAGGGTGATGTATCATCATGTCCAGGCGGCATGAATCGATGGTAATCCAATTAACCGTCAAGTGGAATTCCATGTTTTAACGAAAACGTACGGTGTTATGTTTTGTGTACTCATCGCTTAGGCACCACAAACATTTTGCGGCCTTCTAATCTCGGATCGCCACTCCATCTGACACCACAATCACCTCGCGCAACGGGCAGTCGAAAACGGGATGGGGTAAGGCCAATGTGTCGGGCCTTAAATCACAATAATTTCAGTGATAAGTCGCTCAGTCACTCGCGACAGAAATAAAAATCTAGCGTCGTTTGGTTCACTGGCAAACTGAAGAGTGCTCTAGCAGAGAAAGCACGTTGTGAAGCGAATTATAACAGCCAGAAAGAGTAAGCATGAGGTACTGCTTACTCGTACACGCGTTCCGATACCCTCATCTTTAAAAAATAAAACGCTTGAGGTGATATGTACTAGAGCAGTTTCGCAAGTGGGGTTTCACGACGGAGACGCTAGGCTATTGCTTTTTTTCGCGTTGTTCAAGAAAATTGGTTGCGCGGAAGGACTCGATGCTCCGACGCTAATCATGCGGGAACATACTGATAAGGAGATCGCTATTTTCATGAAATAGCGTTGCCAAAGTTAGCGTTGCCAAGGTTACTGGGAACGACGCAGGTCATTCCCAGTACCCGCGCTGTAAGGTCTGCGTCGCATTGGCTCGCATGCGAAACCTCTATATCACGAAGGAATATTTGAGCAAGCAAACTCGTATATTTGGGGCCAATGTGATTGAGTATGTCGTCTTAATACTGGAGAAAAAGCTTTGAAAGCTTTCGGACTTACGGGCGAAAATGTACTCTAAATGTGTTATCTGCTAGCATGCTTTTTTCTAGCAAGCGTGTGTCTCTCGTTTTCAGTAGAAGAAGTTCAATTTATACGTACTGATATTATCTTGCAATGTGCAGTGACTCTCACGAACATGCAGTGAAGCGAATAATCTGATTTCTGTGAGTTTGTTATTTTGTGGATCCACTACGGCACTGCCATTTTCAAATGATTTCTAATAAAAATTCTTACAAAAATATAATATAATATAATGTAGTATGATATAATATAACAAAATATAACATAATATAATGTAATATAATAAAATATATAATATAATATAATATCTAGTGTAATGTAGCATAGTACAATATAATTAGATACAACATAGTATAATGTATAATATCTAATATACGTAGAATATATATAATGCATCGTATTATATATATATATATATATATATATATATACATATATATGTATATATATGTATATATATATGTATATATATATATACACGTGTGTGCTTGTGTGTGTATGTGTATGTGTGTGTGTGTGTGTGTGTGTGTGTGTGTGTGTGTGTGTGTGTGTGTGTGTGTGTGTATGTGTGTGTTTGTGTGTGTGTGCATATATAAAGAGCTCTATTAAGCGCAACTGTGCGTAACGAGCTAACTTCTTTCAATAGCTTTCTTGAGCTCATACGTACCCATGTGTTTCCATAAAAACTCTTTCATGCTATTTTGTCCTCGACTGCAAGAGAACGTTGTGGGTGGTGGGAGGCGTTCATCTTAATCGTGCTTAGCGATATCAGTATTCTCCGTTTTCGGTGTCGCATTTCCTTACTAGATCTATTTCCCCTTCACGGAGAAGTTTAAGTCATGACTCCTGCCAGCCCACGCGTTTGAAACAGTGATACGAAGCTGTTGCCCGCAGATTAAGTCTAACCACTGCGCCCCACAAGACGTTATTCTATCTCGCAATATGCCATTGCACGAGCGTGAAGGTGCATCACTTCGCTATCTATAGCTTCAAGAGAACTATTTGAGCCATCTGTTGATAGACACGAGACAATGAATTGGAGAGATTGTTACTGATCCATCAGTGAAGGAAGAAATAGGCAAATCTACATAGCGAGCGTAATCTACACTCCTTAACACAATATCGGCTTTTCGAACCATACCGCGCCAGCTGTTCGGAAGCAGCAGTCAAACTAGACGCCAAGCGATGAGCAGATTCGCGTTAGACGGGCTTCTGAGCTTAACCGTCGAACTGTGGAGTAATAGAGTGCAGGAGTAAACGAAATTTTAAGGCGAATTGATCTGCGTCTCACTATGCTAAATAGAAAGTTAGCCCTTCAACTTTTTGAAGTGATTAACTTTGTTAACTTAATGTGTTCAGCGTCACTCGCATTTTCTGATTGCAAAGTCAGGCATTTTTTATAAATGGGTTCACAGTAAACTGAAGGAATGAGAAGTAGCCATTGAGTCAAACTAGTTGAGAGATCATGCAGAAATGGGAAACAGAGTTTTTGCGAAATTTTAGCAGAGTTATGACGATTGACAATTAATATGCGTATTAATGCCAATAAATGACGACAAATAAGTGATAACGATGGACGATTAATATTTGTACCTCCATTTCAATAAGGCATATTGATTCCCGCGTAATGAATAAACCTTCAATTGACATAGTGATTTACTTATAAATTACTAGAGCAAGTTTACAACAAAATATTAACAAGCAAAGAACATTGATCACTTCCCTATTGATCAAGAAAACTCAAGTTTTCAAGAGCCATGGACCGAATAATAAGCTCCTTGGATAAAGCAACGGTATTTTCTAACTTTATGCAAGATATACGGTGAACGCTTGAATATTCTTCGAGATGCAGTCACTGCATAGTGCATGTAGCTCAGCACGGGGACCCGGGGCGCATGAATCGTAGGCAGCCAGGCAGGCACCTCTCATGACACCAGACTGTTACTGGCCATCAAAACGACTAGTAAGATACGCAGACGGACATATAATCTGACATAATGAATGCTTGCAATCACAAGCACTATCAAGCGTTAAACTCCAAACCAATCATAAGTTCTGATAGTTCAAATGCCCTTTATCCCCACGAATCCGGACAACCTTTGCATGGCAGAAGAAACAGGTAAGCGAGACACGGCGCCATGGAGTTAAAGCTTACAAAAAACATAAAAGCTCCTGATCAATGCGAACGCCAGTCTCGAAAGAAAGGCCCTGAACGTGTTTTCTTCGCAACAGTAGTTTGGCGAATAAGCTCAGTAGGAAACTTCTAACTTTCACAATAGTAGAAAAACAGCCGCCGTGTCCGAATGCCAGTCAAGATTTCCTGCTAAATTTTAGCGTGTTCATGGCGACTCTAGCTTGCACAAAAGAGCGCTTCCTGACGTAATAGAAAAACAGATCTTAAACATGTCGTAAGCTGTTCTCTGCCTATGGTGGCGTAACTAAAGCGTGCAAAGAACCATGGTTTTGTATCTCGTAAGCCATCAAAAAGCTTTCAGTCTGATTGATAGGATAAGCTGGTGGTCGTAATCTTACGGGTGAATGAGTAGTCACTGCTTCAGGTGGCGCTTTGTTCATAGGGCAAGAAGCTTTTTAAAAATGGAGCTTGCTACAGAATGCAAGTGTGGCAAGTAGCTTCGTTGAACCGCTAGCGAACGCGAAGGCTTTGATTAGAAGACACTTACAGTGGAGGATGTAGATAGCGTGACATGACGGCGTGATTGTAAGTGGGTACATATGTATGCACCTTGTGTACGTATGTAATTTAGGTATTTAACTACGGTACGTATGTAATTTATATAAATATATATACATAAATATGTATGTATGTATGTATGTATGTATGTATGTATGTATGTATGTATGTATGTATGTATGTATGTATGTATGTA
>QQSS02197187.1:0-25576 GCA_003687565.2 Craspedacusta sowerbii
ATGCCTGGACAGAGAGTGACATTCACGGTCAAATAGTGTAAGCTTTATAAACCCTGTACCCTACTTATCAGAAAAGATATCTCGAAGTTTAAAAATTATTACTATTTTATTATTATTATTATTATTATTATTATTATTATTATTATTATTATTATTATTATTATTAGTACCGCTCTGCGGCGTAATTACCCAAGTAATTACGGCCAGGACTAGTTGAAAAAGCCTGTGAGGTGACGTGTGCAATGCCAGGCTGTAAAAGTTTAAAGGAATGAGAGCGATTTTCAAGAGTACATCATCCAAGGCACCATGCCTAGAATAGTGAGAGGTGCCGAGGTATACCGAATGTGTCGTGATAAACTGAGAAATATATGAAGTTAAAAAAAAAATTATTATTATTATTATCATTATTATCATTATCCCAAACTTTGACAAATTAGAACCAAAACCTTGACACTTAAGTTTCGAAAAGTTTAGGAAAGTGGCTGCAAATCTCAATTAGTGGAAATATATCGCGCCTATCGTTCCATACCAGCAAAGCTGGCCTCAATTTTTGCAGCGTAAGAGACTTATATTAAGAGTGTCAACTTTCTAAAAGGCGCATCTTTAAAGAAAATCACAAAACAATGAACGGCGCAGAATCCACTCGCCAACATCCTGTAGCCAATCTAAATTAGACCAAATTGTGAACAGGTTTCTTGGCCTTCTTGGCGATCGGCAAAGAGCTGTTGTTTTTATATCCCTTCTTTGAAGCCTTGATAACGAAATTCACTTCTTATTTGATATCCTCTTCACTGCATAACCTTTCGATCTTTCAAAAAGCCGATAAAATTTTTTCTTTGAGATTTACGGATCTACGCAGGAATATGGCTATTCGTAAACGCAAGCTTCCGCAAGACGTTGAAATTATATTTCTCAGTCTTGGTGTCAATCACTGGGACATCTAGGAAATCTTATTTCTTGTTCTAATCTTTCACCTTCATAGTCCGCTAATTGGTTTAGTAAATATTGTTAAGCCTTTTCATACTGTTGTGAATCACGCATTTGAGTCGTCCAAGTGCAGAATAACTTCACCTGTACACCTTGTAAAGCAGCATGATGTAATGCATTTTTTCAAACTTTTGAAATAGGCATTAGCTATCACTACCATCAAGGATAGACCAATAGGTCAAAAGTACCCCAATCGACAAATTATCGTGCTTCGTTTTACCACGCCACAAGACAGCGTGCGAGAGTCTGATAGTCATCGTCTGACAAGATTTCCAGCCATACTTGAATCGAGCACTAACAAAACGGATACAAGTTACATACATCTTACGATACGTGGAGTTTTGATTTGATGCGCTTTTCGCAACCTAGCTTCTTGTGCAAATGAAGTGGAGCTCCTCGGTCTTGTCTCACTTTTGCTCAAGATTGGTTGCATAAGCTTAATAGCCTGGAAGATTATAACATGCAGTCCCGATAGATAGCACAATTATGCGCACGGGGAAGTAATTTTTCGGTCTATGAGCCTTGACTTGACTAAACCATAAATTTTGTAAAAGCGCTCACATTCACTAACAATTTCTTTTCTTTTGCTGTTTTTTGTTTAGCTGTCTCAGGTTACGTTGTATCGTAAGAAAAATAAATGTTGTTGGATCTATTCACGCATATTGCTTATTTGGGTCCCAATTTATTTTTTTTCCCTTGTCAGTTCGGACGTCACAAAGCCATTGCCTTAATCAAAAGGGTAAATGCGAATGCCATCATCACTTTTGAGGTTTTTTTAGAGTTTTTACTCTGTTCTTCTTATTCACCTACGCTTATCCAAACTTAGATATTTACCAACTGCTTCACTTTGCTGCCTTCATCACAAGATCTTAATCAGTCAAAATATCAAAAACGAGGGAGCTACCCGATCAGATAGAGATATAAATTATTTTTGACCCAGCTTACAAAGCATATCAAGGCATATCTACACATATATACACACACATATACATATATATATATATATATATATATATATATATATATATATATCATACAAACAAGCAGGTGCGAAAGCGAAGGCGATGAGGTTAACAATTCATCATGGAGCGTTCGTAACTACCAAGAGAAATTCAACATACGGTACTCCTTGCTCGTTAGCGCCCATACGGAGAATATCTCAATGAAACCGATTGAAGGAACCGTGAAAAACATGTACAGGAGGCAGCTCATCCAAAGATCCTTGTTACTAAATGACAAAGAAAACAACATGACATTTAGAATGCTCCAATCAGATATTCAAGGGCAGAAGTCAACATACATCCACACAAACCCACACATAAAGAAATATATTTACACACATATATACAACCTCTGAAACTTAAATGCCAGCGCTTAAATAGAACACCAAGTCATTCCAAACCGCATTTTTAGAAGGCCCTGTTTATGGCACCTGTGCATGTCAGAACTTTAAAAAAAAACTTCAATAAATCCTCCCCAAACTAGAGCAGAGGATTTTAGAGAATCAAAAGTTACAATGCGCTTACCGGACTGCATGGTTTAAAGCACTCCTCCCCTTAAGCGGTTTCGGTCTGAAGATGTCACTGCAGTTCTTCGTTGATACAACTAAAGCTTGATCCGCAGCAGGTGCTTCAATGAGACGTTCTTTACTTTTACTGATTCGCGCCAGAGACAAATTCCAGTAGTCATCATTACATCCTCCTTGATCGCCGACAGGTGTGGTGCTAACCGACCCATACAGGGAATCCTTCGTTTCGTGCGTTTTATAACGATCTCTTGACGAAGCTTGGTTGGATCTAAAATAAATTTTCATCTAAGACATAATTTGATACTCGGGTATCTCGAAAACGCACATGCTTCGGCTAAGTATTACTGCACACCCACGTGCATGCGCCTAGGTGGGCACTTCTTGGTGCAAGAGTGTCAAAACAGAGTGAATAACGCAAGTCAAATTAAAGCTTTTGCGACGCTCATTCAGCATCAATTCATTGATACGAAGAGTTAGACGGATATAAAAGAAAATTATCGTGAAAATGTAACAATGACTGAGCGACTTCCGTCGAGCAGAGTGACAGTATGTATTATTGTATACAAGTAATGTTTGTAATCGAAAAACTCCACGAGAACGTTTATAGAAAGCGCCTGTAAACACCTGCAAACACATGTGTAAAGTGCATAGCAGACCTTGTATTAGGCACGAGAAAGATCACAAGAGTTGACACAATAAGAGTGGCTGCAGCAATTATAAGATTTGGAAGCAAGAACTTGAACTTGTCGAAGAACGAACCTAAAATATAGGACAGCAGTATTCGCATAGTTGCAAGCTTAAGATCTGAAGACAACAAAATTATCAAAAAAAATCAATCAACGTTGAATAACAAGAACAAAGAGAGATGCCTATTTTGCGTACGTCAAACCAGTTTACGATCTATTCTTCTTTACAGTCAAGACAAACCTCTTCAACAAATCAGTGAAAATCCTCGCGCAGCTTTGGACCACGAATTAAAAAAGTCTCCTTGATAGAGACTGAAATGGCAACAATAAGCCGCGACAGACGAAATTAATACACTCCATAGCAATTGACATCAAACAATGACTGCAAAAATCTCACCCTTCGGAAATACACTCGGATACTGCTCGGCAGGCATAGCGAAAAACCCTAAAATAAAAATTGAATTAGGGAACCTCACACCATTTCACGGATCAGCCTCAAATTATGATCTTATTTTATGCTGAAGCAGTCCACGCCAACTGAAACTAAACATGGAAAGCAAGACAACCCAGCACATCCAAAGCATGATGGGAGCGGTAAAACATGGATAGGTTGTTCGAAATAAAAGCCACACAACTTGTACGGCATTAACAGATGATAAATGCTCATGAATTTTTAGCAACTCTGGCCTGCTGGAAACTCTTGGAATACAGCTTAGTTTCCGCGAGTTTCGTCAAAGAAGAGACCGGCCACTAAAACATTAAGGAGCAGTTCCAACATTACCTTGACAGGCTGAAGGAAGTACCCTGTGAGTGTAAAAGCATCACGAACAGACTCTACAAATGCAACTTTGAAGCAGCAGTGCAAAAGAAATAGTGACAGCCTGAAGACAAACCTCCTATTGCAGGCCCGACGATCAGCCCAAAGGCGAAAGCAGTCGAAATGATCGCCATGGCATAAGACTAAAAGATTTGCAATACATAGAGACTTTATGTAGATCTTTGCAGAGAATATTACCAATTCCAGCAAACATGATCAAATCAACTTGAAACTTTACCAAACATTACACAGAAGACACAGCCAGTGATTCGACTCGTGCAAAGCTTCAAAATTAGAAATACAGACGTCCATTCAAACTAATGCGCTACAAAAAAAAATGCAAATATGCAATTTAAGAGACCTCTCAACATGGAATAGGGACTCAACAAAGCTTACGATTGTTTTTCAAAGATCTGGCAAACTGATCACACTGCTACGACCAGTTTAATTGACAGAAAAAATCTCACCTGATTCGTGTTGTCTGTTAGGTCGTATAGCATAGCCTTAGCAGCAACCGTCCAACCTAAAAAAACGAATGAAAAAACCATGATGCTCATTCTAGGTGCGGTACCATAGCGTAGGGGAGTTAGTCCCCAGCTCGAAAACCATCCAAAATAAACGATCTAACTATAAGCATGACTTGGAACAGACTCTTCACCAGTAACACAGGTCATTTTTTACCACATACCAGGTAGCCCGCCCATACTGGCTTAAAAAGCTTAAAGTCAGCCATGAATGATCTCATATCTCCTGGAAAAAGCGATTTCATCGCTTTTGCCCAAGATTATGTCCTTACGTAAAGCTGAAAGGACAACTAGCTGTACAGCCATCCGTTCACAGCAGTACATGGTTTCTGATATTCCACAGCACACCTTGTCGACTATTCTTGATTATTTAGGATACGGTCGCACGGTAAAAAGAAACAATATATGCAGTCCCTGTTATTCCTAAATTACTACATCTTACCACACCAGGCATGTTGTAAAGTTACGTGCCGTAATGCATGTGATAAAAGGACACCAGCAGTAAAATCAGCGGTGATTTTACGAAGGAGTTTCATCCTCCTGACTTCAGATCGGCGGCAGTTGCGAGGCGATTCGTTCTAAGGGTGCTTAGTACCCACACCACAGTCTGTTTTTCAACTTTCTGATTCACATCCATGCACTGAATATCTATCTGGAAGAATTTAAAAAAAACTTTACCAGTGCTGATTCCTTGAAAGAATCTTGACCAAAACGCCCAGTTGAAGTTGTAGCTCAGTCCAAATAAAACGGTGGTCACGGCAGCACAGAGAGATGAAGCGATACAGCAACACTTTGGTCCATATTTATCCACTAGGATACCCCAAATTAAACTAAAGCGAAAATGTTATTACAAATAGAGCTGAAAGGTGCTTGTATCACACTTATAATTGATTGTACGAACAGAAATGCAAAGTACGTAATCATTGATATATAAAACAATAATTTGCTAGTGAAGTGCATAACATGTCACAAGTAACAGCAACTGCGTAATATGACTCGCAAACATCAACCCAGTAACAGAAAATAAAGCGAGGGATGACGACCAGGCTTTATGTAATCTTTAAGGCTATCATGTTATCATGAGCAGCAGGGTCCTCCTTACAGTGAAAGTATCAGGATAGTGCTCTTAGACTCTGCTGTACATGATGTTAGCTACAGAGACGCCGTAAAAAAAATTGGGGACGAAAAACCATTGCTCAACGCTATCAAAGTTTTTAATATTTGTGTTGAAATCTGTTATCGCCAGCAAAAGAATCTGCCAAACACACCATGACAGTTTTAGAGAAACTTATATCTGACGCTTTGCTTATTCTTAAAATCAATATCAAATTATCAAATTAAATATTTAGTAGGTAGTAATCTCGGCTCTATCGTTTTACTTGAGAACATAAATGCAATTTGGGGTCAACTGCTGAGGAAAAAGTAGGCGCCGAAATTTTTTTTCTACGGTTTTCGATTACTTAATGCACATATTGCTTTCTGTAGTTCTGAAGCTAGAGTTGGACTCGTGAATCAACGCAACTCCACGTTTAGTGAAGTAATTGACGACTTTGAGAGATTGCACAAGACACTTGCTTTCTAGATGTTCTGGTTGAGATTCCCACTCACTGGAATATGCCAGAAACCGTGAAAAAATAGTTCACTTTCTAACAAAACTGTGAGGTCTTTGGTATTTGGATGCTGAAAAAAGTTTAACTTGCTTGAGAGGCTCGTCGTAAAAACCTGTGACTTCTTGGAGTGCCGCTACCATTAGGCGTGTCTCGTGTACAGGGACGGAATTATCAGAAAAAACCAGGCAACAGGAGTTTCCGAGAGATGGCCAATCGTTAGACTAAAAGGCTCTAGGGGCATCATTGGAAATTTCAATACTTGGGTATTCAGATAAAGCATCGCAAGGTCTTGACATGGAGAATAGTTAGGAGCTGGACTTTCAAACTAGAATTGAAGACACACTTTAGTGACGGACAGACTTTCCTTCAGATAATGCCATATTATCTGACTAAGGGAAAGACCTCGAGACTTTCGACACCTGGCGCTTGCTTGTATAGGATTGTGTGGCTTGCGATATAGGCGCATCTACAAAAAACTTGCAGGTTAGGTTTTATATATTGAATAAGCCTAGCCCTCAGCTTACGCTGAAAATCAGTCGGAGCTTCATCTGAAACAGAAAAACAAAGATCAGAACACTGGCGCATGCAGTCGTCACTCGCTTGCAAACGTTTGCAGATATGCGAGGACTTAGAAAAATTCTATATAGATCAATATAGAACTCCTTTGCATCTTAAGAACAATCGTACACGGGCTCAAACATCTTCTACGTGGCGCAGCAACTCCGTAGGAGGAGACCTTGAACGTCAGGAGCGCTGAAAAACTTTTAATCACGTTCAATATCCGATTTTAAAATAGCCATTTATATACCATTTAAGTACCATTCAAGCCATTTAAACCATTTAAATTTATATTATACCATTCATATACCATTTATACACTATTCAAGCCATTTAAACCTATCATCACGTTCAATATCCGATTTTAAAATAGCCATTTATATAAAAGATACACCTCACTAAACCGAGAAAAAATAGATACGAAAGACGTTAAATTTAAATAAGAGAAGACGCTAAATTCCCGGCCGGTTAAATATTATAAAAGCAGTTGAATACTAGTCAACAAGCTAACATAAGTTGCAAACACATTTGAAACCATCCCAATTTTTTATATGTTATTTGAATCGTTTTAAAAACGTCTAAGCATAAGGTACGCAGCTGTCGAACTTCCATCGAACACTTATTGGAGATTGCCAGTGCGTAGCGATATATTAAGCAGATTGCGAGTATGATGAATTAACTAGCCAATGCAAAACAATAGCTTTTAAACCTAATGTGTCACAAATTTATTGAGCTGAAAAGAAAATTAAGCTGACTTAATGTTCTTCAAAATCCTCATCATATGCACATAGTGCAATATCTGATCTTTCATGAAAAAGCCGACTAAAATTACAAATTTTGCAATACTTATACACCATCAACACACATCGTGCGAACGTGCGTGCGTGCGTGTGTATGTCTGTGTGTGTGTGTGCGTGTGTGTGTGTGTGCATGTGTGTGCGTAAGCTGGTTCAACATGTTGCAAACTTAACAATTTTCTGCCCAGGGGATCAATAATCTCGATAATCTATAATCGAGCGTCTAAAATATTTGAGATAAGATTAAACTGCAGGAAAAATGTAAATCCTGTCTTCGGGAAATCATGTGGGACTGCAAATACAGTTCTAAACTATTTGCAATTAATATACGTCGTGCTCGGGAACTGAATCCCGCTCGATAGCACAGAAGGCGTAACACTTATTTTATTTCGCAATTCAGCGATGTAAATTGGTAAAACCATAGAGCAGAAGAAATAAAAACTGCCAAAACCGTAGCAGATAAAGATTAATGAAGGCGCAACAATTGCTTCATTTACCAATGAAACTTCATTAAACGAAAGACTATTCAAACTAGAGCACCAAAACGTGGGAAAACATTCGTAGCAAAATACCTGGCAAAAATGTTGCAGATAAAGATTGAAGTGGCAACCCAGCCAGTGTAATAACCTAAATAAGCATGAGAAATTATATGTTAAGCAGCATACATTCAACGAAACCTCGGCTGCGAAAATCAGCCTTTACGTCCATGCGCTCTTAAGAAACTCGATACTATAAGACTCCTTGAATTTACTAATACAAGTTACTAAGACTTAACACTACACATACATACCAATTTCCACCTCCCTGACACCAAACGTCTAAGAAGAAAATCGAACAGCAATAAGCGCAATCAATCGATCACTATGTAAAATTATGGGGTAATCGGTTGTTATTTTTCCCACAAGAATCAGTGATAAAGATATCAGTAACACGTCCCACATTCAATTACTAGTTTCCCATGAACAACCCATTCCCCATCCGTAATGGAAAATAAAGGAAATTAAAGATTAACATTATAAAAAATTCACAGTATGCATTTGCGGATCCCTGCAATTCGAGCAGAATCAATGTTCGTAACATATTTACAAACTCAAACTGCTAAGCATAGACACCTGAAGGCAAATGCTCCCGCTTCTAGCGTGCCTATGAATGCGGAATGTGGACATAGTGTGATCACGATATAGCAGTGCTATATTTACTCCAGCTGCATTTTATCTTTCATTCTTCAAGTCATATACCCTCAAACAGCCTAAGTTTTTTAGGGCACATGACATCTCAGAACACAAACGCATTGTGTGCAAGATACTAGTTGAATAATAATAAATATCCAAATTCAAGAATGCTGCTAAAGAAAATGCAAACATAAGAGGTTTAACGGAAACTCTTCAAAATCTTAGACAAAAAAAAACAATCTGATCTAAATCCTTAAAAAAAAAACATGATTCAGAATATAGTCGGCTCCACAAATCCAATACAACAGTTCTTTAAGATGCCTGAGCATTTTAACAGGAATGCAATACAGACTGTTAATGACTTCACGTCATTAATAAAACAAAATTAGAATGACTTGACTTCTGCAAATTTTATTAACCAAACTGAGACAATCAGTAGTTAGGCATTTAAACTGATGCCCAGGCTCATACAAAAATAGCATCAAATTCTGAAGTAAAGCCTTAACATACCTGCATCATCTTGGGAAGAAATGCAAAAGGCATTGTACCAATACAACTGTTCAAAACCTAGAGCATCACAATAGCAAAAATAGCTAATGTAAGCCCAAAACATGCATTGGTAGCTTTTAAATTTAGAACTAATGATATTATGAAATTAAAAAATTCACAAAATAAAAGAAATGCTTCCCTTATAGTCACTTATTGTCACCCTTCCCTTATTGTCACCAACTTTCTGAATAAGTGAAGTCAAGTCTTAGGATACCAGCCTGATACACACACACTGATGACAAGACCAATAACATAGATGCTACATAAAAAAATAGGAAACCACACAATGTTTTGGATCATCAATTTTTCAAAAAAACAAATTGCATAAGAAAACAATATTATAGACCTAAGCAAAGACAACACAAAAATGAATCCGATTCGTACCTGACCCACAAACAGCACCAAGCAAACAACAGTAGGAAGTGGGCTTACTCCAGCAGGGTAGATTAAGCGAAATACAAAGTTCTTCAGGTGTGCCATGGCGTTTAATAATTTTTAGGCTACACTAACATAATATCAAACAATGGAAAAATACTAGCCAATCAGTACAACCCCTAGTATCAATAAACGTCAGTGTGCATGTAGGTAAATGTGCAAAAATTGCATAGTAATTGAAGCAACAAAATCACCAGCTAGTTGGTACAAAGGCTGAAAATCAGACTAAGTGGCATATAACAAAATGGCTGTACAAGTAGCATTCAACAAAACTTATTCAAATAAATTTACGGAGCAAGAAATCTATCTAATTGATCAGATGTGGCTCAGCGATTCTCACAAATTGGCGCGCATAAAAACTTCGCACACCTCCAGAACAGGAAAACATCAATAAGTTTCAACACAAGAAAATCCCATCCTTAGTAGCTTCAAGTAGGAGACCAAGCACTGCAGCAACGACTCAAAATCAAAATATTTTTTATGGAAAGGCCCCACCTAGGACTTACTTTTCAAAAAATCTGCACAAGTAGCAACTCTTTATAAAATGCTTTATAAAATTTAAACACTGAGCCACTACAGATGTAATAAGCTCACTTGCTTATATGCCTCTGTCCTGGCCAGCACTATTACTCTTCCGTTTGGTTGTAGTTCACTTTCGCCCTTTTCCTCAGGCTTTTCGAAACAGAGTCCATAGCCGATGATCCGCTTTCCTGAGTGTACGCGTCCTTCTAAATACGGCTTAGATATCGTTGGGGCATTTTGCAAGGAGATGTTTAGCCATATCAACCCCGCAGCACCTTCCCAAATATACCATAGCCGAGTTCGAGAGCACGTGGCATGATAGCGGTCAGTCATTGCTAGGGCAACCATATTCTTTTGATGTTAGTGTGTCCCGAGCATAGAGGTAATTGCACAGTTTCTCTATAGTCCGGAGCGGTTGGACTTTTTTTAGATTCTATTTTATATTATACTATTTCTGAAATAATTATCCGAATCACAGCAAGGATACACCTAGTGCCGTGCCAATATTTTCTTGAAGAATGTAGGTATGGCAGCGCGATACAGCGTTTGACATAACGAAGGTTTTACTCTTGTATAACTTGTACAGATCATCTAATGTTGCAAACAAAGATTCAGACCGAACGCATGACAAAGTAGGCCCCTTCAGAAAACTGAAACCCGTACAAGAAAGAAATTAAGGAATTCCTATATCCACTCGACACTACGGTGAGATATACAATCATGCGTGACAAGCATGTGTCGGAACATGAGTTAGCAACTTAAGACTTCGCAAAGCGTTCGGGTTCAAAAACTCATGCATAACCAAACGCAAGAAGAAAGCAAAGTGCATCCAAAAATAGAAGAAATGTGCACTTGAAGAAGAAAATTGAGCAACATGAAATTTAGAACAATCAAGAAGTGTTTGACGGAACTAAGATGATGCATTTCCAAGAAAGGGAAAAACTTAAGCTTATTTCTTCTGTCTAAAAAAAATAGCAACAGGCGAAAAACATGTTATCAGAAAAAAGATAGTATCGTCGGCCTAGTGAAGACCCAAAAAAGATCTTTGACGTGGCATGAATTGTTGCCAAGAGCTTATACCATGCACCAGTCAGATACATCAGCCCTAGACAGGCAACTGCCGCCCTTTACATCACAAGAGATCTCTCCAGGCCAAGTCGTTTTTGCCATCGATAAGACCCCAAAGGAGCTTTACTACAGCTTTTGTAGCGATATTAAATAAGATCTTCTAAGCACTCATTCAACCGTTGTACTCACTAGAAACTCGAGCACCATCCCAGTTAAATGCAATCATATCACTTCTACTCTAAGGCAGATGCACTAAACATAAGCTGAAAAACTGGAGCCGAGAGAATGATATAGTCTTACATTTATAAGGAAATAACGAATATGGTAACATATAAGTGCTAAGACTTTGAATAGGAGATCGAAGAAAATGCTGTCCTCACTACTGTAAGAAATACGGAGTAACAAGCTTGACTATACACTCGAGCATACATACAACAAGCCGGAAAAAGAAGCAAACTTATTTTTTTTTTATGCTCAAACAAAAACGTGCTACGACGAAGTCCACATTAATTTTTTAGATCACATCCTACAGCACACCAACTTTGCAGCAAAATCAATAAATCAGTAAAGACTACGACGATAAATTAACAAATAACCAGCGAAGTTCAGAACAATTGCCTTTTTTCACTTAAGATTGACGCCCCTGGTCACCATTCCTGTTGGATATTATTTTAAAAGAGGAGCCACACATTAACGGATACCAGATTGAAGAACCTCAATTACGCATTAGGCTGATGACATGACACTGACAGTATAGGACCCTTACATTTATGGGTATGTATGCGATACTATGGAAATCACTCGGTTAGTTACAACTATGCAAACCAAATCACGAAACATTCCACGCAATGAAAGCTCACGCCATATAAGCTAAGGCCCTTGTCAAGCATAGGTTGCTATAAACACCTCGCCAAGGATGTAGCCTACGTTTTAAATCACAGCATGGTATCTAGTCCTAACCTCTAATAAGTACATATACGACTAAAACCCACCAACGAGGCTTGGCTGACATGGAACACATTCTTTGCGGACTTCAACGCAACACATGAACATCAGGGGCTGTAAGACTTAGGCTTGGAGTACACAGAACATGTCAATACATGAGTATGTCACTAGAAAATCTCCAAAAACTATCGACTTTAAACTCGATAGACTCGCACTAAATATGCAAGATGATACAAGAGACCTTCCTACACTATTTCGCAAGTGCATGCTCCCCTGCATACTTATGGGATAAGACAGAGCAGCTGAGCGAAAAAGATCCTGCAGACTACAGCCGACCTCACCCACTGTAAGCTCCTTGTTGGAGATTTATCATCTTACCAGAGAAACACATATATCACCGATAGCAGACAACAACTCTTATGTCACTAGTTGCCTTCGATATGTGGACGGCAGGATGAGAAATCAAACGGTAATACGTCAAAAAAATCGTGAGGTGGCATGGCGTACTAATCAAAAAGCAATCTTTCATTTTATACGGACACTTAAGCAAGAAAGACGGAAACTTTAGAGCATTCAAACAGAAATTCATTTCAGGCAACGCCTATAGTTACCTTGCAATCTATGTAAACCACCTTATATTCCTTACCTTATAATAGAGTGGGTACGAGGAATTTTATGCTATGGTTATCAAGCATTGATCACCCATGATTAGGAAGTGGGCTCACTCTAAGGCCAGCTAACAGAAAGCAACCTTCTGCCGCAGAACCCCTGGAGAATGTCTGCTTCCTGTGGCGTATACTGCCGCTGTAAGACGTAAATTCGGTTATTTTAATTCGGTTTAATCTTCTAAGTCCCGTGCGAAAATATTGGTCAATCTGCACGCTGTTTTCAACGGAGTCCTTAGAATCTCTTTCTTTAATCTCATGTCAGATGTTTTGACGGTAGCTCATAATCATTTACGAAGACATTTGATGGACCAAACCAACATACTGAACAAACTTATACTCCTCCTTTCGGCCTTGCCTCCCAATCGCAAAAAAACAGATCCTCTTGTGCACACCGCTCAAGTTTCAAGGGCGCACTTTCTTCCTAGATTAGCTGTCACTTGAACTACGAGAAATCGCATACTCTTCCTGAGCTTTTGATAGCTGATCTGTTGTTGATATGGTCTCCGTACTAATAAAATCTTTACGGGTTGCCTCTGAAAATCTTCCCAAGCTGCTTCTGCTGCATCTCACGAAGCATCAGAGTTCTATCTGCAATCAACCTGCTGCAATCTACTTCGCATTATTTGAGATTACAGCACACTACCACATTCTTACCCGCCTTCATTTTCCGGACTGATTCCTTATTATCCAGTGCAACCAACACGTTTTAACGGCTTACAGGATGATATTGGGTAGAAGGAACGGAAAACTTGGGTCCTACTGCTTTAAATTTTCAATATGTCTACTTTTCGAGATATGTATCTAAGTTAATTTTTTTTTTGGGACTTTATCATGCGCTTACATAATGCTCCCCGTCATATTGACCCACGGGTTTTTAAGCCTACGAGTTTTGTTCATGCTTTGCATACGATAATATATGATTACTGTTACGGTATCTAACCCACGTGCTGTGGTGTGATGACCCCATGGCATCCACTTTCAAGTCTGTTTCTATCAAGCCATTCTTATATCTTGCTTCGACATGGCTCTGCTACCAACTCCGCAAAGTAAATTCGTCGCCGGCCGAAATCCGAATTTTAGCTCAAAATATGCTCACGTCTTACTGCGATTAAGTTGCAGAGCTTGCTTGGTTGAATTCGAGTCATCACAGGGTGCAGATGAGACGAGCGTTCATTCAAAACCAGTTTTACGGAATGTGGCATAGTCATGCTAGCAGTCAACTGAAGCGCCGAGTAGCGCGAGTATCTCTCATTGGCAAGGACAATTGAATTCGGCCAACTTGTCAAGAATGTCAAGGCCAACCGTGCTGTAAAGTGTTCTTCGCACAATGCACTCAGCTCTTGTTGTCTAGACGTAAGTGCCTAGTAACACCAGCAGGTCCCGATTCGGGCGTAACGTGCCTGGTGTTTGAGAAATCGCGGAACTGGTGAACTTCTCAAGTTCTTAATTTACAAACAGAACTCCATAGCGCAGATAGTTGCACATAATGGCAAGGTAGTCCTGAAGGATTTTGCGATATTACTGCCATTATCTCTTATACTACTTAGTGAGAAATATAATCGCCAGATAATGATCATAAGTACGCTATTCTGAAACCTTCTCATGTCTTTGTACGAGTAGCTTCTAATTCTCGTCTCATCCCTTGTGCAGCAAAAAAATTTTAATACATTGCTTAGTATCATTTCGTATTATAACAGTATTTTAACACGTTTTAGTATCAACTATTTAATACAAACTTGCGAAAATACAAAGCAGAGCAATATCTGATGTTAGATTTGAATGGTGTTCGTGCACGTACGTGCATGCATTCGTGCTTTTTTATTTTTACAACTATTATACCTAGCAGGTGTATACGAACAGATGACATGTATTTCATGTTTTGTAAATATCTTGATCATCATCTTAACAAGAGAATTCGCCAGCTGATAAATATACAAATAGAAAAGTATATACCACAGCATAAAGTAAGTTGCATCTAGTCCAGTTAGTAAGAATACATTACAGTTTCGGCACTGCTCTCCTAAAAGGCAAACAGGCTTATCATGGAGCACCATATTTTTTTATCCATCTTTATGCAGGTGTTACATAGCTGATGTTCTTGGCGGCGATCAAGTAAAGCTTTTTATGTTGCGGCTTGCATTGGGTGGAAACTGGGCAATGAGTCAGAGTAAGCTGAGAAACAAAAGTTGAATCGCAATGCGAAAATACGTAACTCGGCAAGTGCGTAACTTAAGTAATACTTGTATATACAGGCCACGCAAACGTCTTGGCTGATAACATGACTTTGATGACCTGATAACATGATTTAGACCAAGCACTTGGAATATCCGGCAATAGAAGAAGAAATTGTTTATCTCGTGTTTAAAGCTCCCTAGTGTCTGGCATTCTTAAGCCTAACGCACTGTAAACGATTCCACAAATAAATAAATATCGTTTAACTTTCAAGAGAAGGAATGCGCTCCGTTTTTTTTTTAAAGTAATTTCCACGTCACTGTTCATTATTTTCTTTTCGCGTAACACTTCTAACAAAAAGTTTTAAGTACCTAGAAGATGCGAACACTAGGAAAACTTGTAACCAAATTTTTCAAATCAGAAGCATCAATACTCTTCTTCCTCTTTCCTAAAGGCTTCGCCAGCTAATAAAATATATCTCGAGAAATATGTAACACAGCATACAGCAAATTGGCACAAGTCTCGGTAATAATATAATAGCTTTTTCAGGCGATGGATCTCCGAGAAGGCTGGATGCCTTTTTATGAAGCAGCGCTCTTAAGATGGACGTATTCGAGCGTATTGATATCATTACATTGGGCGATCAGATTCATCCTTATGTGTTTTTATAATTTGATTGCGTTGCGAGAGTACAATGAGCAGGAGTGTTGTGACCATGCAGCTAATCTCAAGTGGTGACTATGAAATCCTATTCGGTTTCTAGACTATTCGGTTTCTAGAGTGTCTGTAGTAAGCAATTTTTTTTGTTACTGCTTGTGTCTTCAGGCCATGTGGACTGCTTCGGTGACAACCGAACTACGAGATTAAACGGCTTAGAGCAACATATTACGGGCGAATCGACAATCTATTTTTATTTTCTATTGGAGTGGAAGTAACAGGGCTGGAACATAAGGCATACCATAAAAAAGAATGTAAGTCAAGTCAAAATATCCCTTACAAATATGCGTTTGTTAAAACTTAACACCTTTTAACACTTCTATTCTTGACTAGGCACCTACTTGCCCAGTTCACCATTAGATCCATTAAAGTGATCAGACATTTCGAAGACGCTAGCACCTGTTCATCTGCGTACCTGAGCAAATATAAAACCCTTGGACAAGAATGTGTCTATGGAAGCTCAGTGTTATCAGAATTTACCACATTTTGGCGAAATGTAGACTCGCTGCAGGACTGGACGAAACAACCGCACAAGCCACAGCAGTACTAATCCGCTTCGAACAGGCAATGGACCTTACGCCCTTAAGTGTCTATCCTCAGAGTCAGCTTTATTTGTGATTTGCCACAGTTCTTCACAATAGGCGTGAAGTGATTATAGGATTTCAAATAAAACCATTCATGGACAACGCACATTGACAAAGTCAATAAATTTTAAAAGCTTACCAGATGCATCTTTGTAAGTTAATACTGCCACAAGATGGCAGCCATCCGAATCGACCGCAAGCAAAAGTCTGTTCTATTTATTAATTGAATCAGCACAGACTTGCATGATCCTTTAGATTGATTTACAGTAGATTTACATACCATTTTCTTAAAGCTATTGAGCGCATCAGGAAAATTTCTGGCTAGGTGCAAAAAATTGCTTTGACAGAACTCGTTACTGCTGCCTGTAGAGAAGCTCAAAGTATTACCTGTCACTGTGGAGGATCGGCAATATAGCAGAAAAGGAAGCCCGCAAAATCAGACTAACAGTTGCTCCAGCACTGTAAACCGATTCTTGAATAGCATTCAAAAGGTCATCAGTCAATGCGAAACTTAAAGTAAAAACAGAAGAAAACAAGAAGCTGCTTAGTCTCTCAGCTAGCACGTGCTACAGAAGGAGCTCGGAAATACTGCACTACTTGGTTGCGCTCATTGACATTAGAATTATTTCCTTTTTTAAAAAGCATTTATGTTAGTCTAATAAACTTAAATTAAATTATTTCAATCTAAATTAAATAGCGTCCAATTGATTGATGTGATTTTATGAACAAGCAAGAACAAGGCTTTCCACGGAAGTTATGCAAATTTGATTACAACCAACAGGCACTTTGAATACAACCAAGACTTGATGCAAAGCGACAGCGGGCAGAGGGACTGCCACTAGACGAGTCCGAATGCAGACATGAGGCTTCCTCAGTTATCTAACTAGAGGGCCTTCTGACGAGTGCGTTCGCAAAAAGGGAACGGCTGCAGTTAAACTGAATGAAGTGAACTTCCCTGCACACCAGACAACTGGAGCTATAACAACTATGCGTGCTATTTACTGGCGGGTTTTGTGACTTTTTTTACCTGGGGTAATTCGCTCCACCAGAAACAAGTAGATTAATGGGCGGCTCTCCTCAATCTTTTTTGTTTTAAGAAACGGGAAATACAATATCAATTAAACATGACCCACGGTTACACCGCAAAAAAAAAGGAAGAAATCGCAACCAAATGCTATAAGTAAACATTAAACAAAGCAAGCAGATAATCATAATGCAACTCAAATATCCAAAGCTATTGATAGCAAACCGCATCTCTTTGGTGTCTCTGCACAGCGACCCCAGGCTAGTGTGTCCAAGGCCCAAGAACGAGAAAACGACCCAGTTTTTGCAAAACTCAGATCTAGGCGAAACATAGCCACGCCCAAACTAAGTCAAGCGGCATCGAATGGAACTCTTGCATGCCACTCGTAACATACTGTTGCCCCGTAGAAGAGTTGATGCAATTCGCATCCTATCGTTCGCTGCATTGCAGCGAACGATAAATTGCGAGCAGCGATCAACCTTTGGTCGTTCTAGTTCGAGACAGGATGCGCTCAGAAATTCGTTTGTTTTAGGTTTTGTCAGATCTACTTCACATAATAAGACATCTTTTGGGTTGATTGCGCAGTGACTTGTTTGAAAGGCCGCGCAAGAACTTTTCTAGATAATAAGCATGGCCTTGAAACTGCCTCGGCTTTCTTTTGGGAGTCGGGCAAGTTTAGTGCAAGTAAAGTTTGCCTTTGAAAACTGGAGGAAAATGAGACTATATACCATGAGCCATTAGCTTCATCCTCCTTCGTATGAGTTTTGCAGACGCAAACAATTTAATGCTTCCTTAGCGCATGCGCTCTGCTGGGACTTTGCCAGATCACCGCTGCCTCCCGTGCTTTGTGAAGTTGATGACATCAGCCGCTGTGGGCTCATCTTCCAAGAATGCGTCTTAATTTCAGCACAGAAAGCAGGTCGTTTCTTTGAGCTTGGAAAGTAACCTGAATAAAAAACCACGATATGCTTTAGACGTTTGTTCTAAGGCTAGCTATTACACATTTGGATCAATCCATTTTTTAAAAGAAATAACTGTAATTAAATGAAAGGATGTTGACAGATTTATTCGCGACTAGTGCTAATCAAATGCTGACCACCTTAAGAAGGAAGACATCAGCAGCTCCCCTCAGGAAATCTGATAAAATAAATGGATAAAGGCTAAAAGATATACATTCATCTGCAAACAATGACTCTTTTGCTTGCTGTCTGTGCTGACATCTGTTTTATCTATATAAGGTAGGTTGCTGGTGTGATCTGTTAGCTGTGGACACCAACGTGCAACCTCCCTGATGCTTGCCTTGTCGACTAATCACAAACGAACAAGGAAAGGGGAGATTTTGAAGATTAAGATATAAAAAAGAACAAGACTGGGACTCTCCCCTAAAACCCCTTTGCACCTATCCAAAAATTGCTCTATTCCTAGCCTGCCCTACCTCCTTGCTTGAATCGGAGCATTTAACTCCACGACAAAAACTGTTGCGTGTTCCGCTTGCTTTGGCCTGAGCTGCTACCCAAAAGGCTTGCCGACGATGATACTTGAGTTTCACTGGCTCCTGATGATGTCTGTTGATTAGATCTGTCTGGATAGGGACTGCAATCAGTGTCTGTTGGAGCGAATTTCGGTCAATGACATCTCGTAACTTTTTCTATAATACGAAGGATATTTTTTTATGTTAAAGTCGAAGCCACAACTTGGTAGGCCGCCCAGATTTCATTTCAGCAATGAAACATATGAGAATCCGGGCTCACACAAAAATCTTGCAAAGCCTAGTTCGTTACAGAAGTCTACACCTGAAATTATTTACCAAACAGAGACTCTGGACTGTTCTGCATTGCTTTACAATTCTTCAAATTGATAGGTTTGAAGGTAGGCTATCTGGTTATATAGCCAGGAAAATGGGGTAAGATTGTTTTCAGCTTGTTGAAAATTGATCAATCTATTCATCCATTCGACAACCTATCCTTCCTTAGTTCCTTAGCAGCTGCTAGAGCCCCACAGTCAGGCTGGAGTCTATGTTAAGCGCCAGGACGTATGGTGCTCTAGACACCCATTCATGGTGTGAACTCTAAGATCACGCTTTAGAACAGCAGGTGTGAAAACGTCGCAAAAAGGACGCTGCCAACAATCGTCTCGCAATCAGACTTGCTAGACGCACTAATGTGTCGTCTGCCTTAGCTTTTTTTTATGGCCTGACTACTAGGAGCGTGATTATATTGCACGCAGACAGAGAATGTCGTTCCGTAGGCTTGGCCCATGGAACTGCTACATCCTTGCTGTGGTCTATTTTGCAAGCTCGCTTTCGGATAACCGGCGTTACTATCCTGCGGAACAGCACACGCATGACGTATATGAAGGAGGATTGCAAGGGGATCCATTTGAGGGAAAGTATAAAAGAGATTTCGTATCGGAAAGAGAGAATGCCTTGCAGAATGGCAGTCAATACGGAATCGGTAAAAGAGATCTGGGGCCAGAGGAAAATGGTGGAGATGACGAGGATAGCAACAAAAACCAGATCAATAATGAAGTAACGAGCGAGAAGATGAATGGTACTCAATCAAAAAAAGGAGACGTACCCAAGACTGGGTCCACTCCAGATGAGGAACATGATGCTGGCAAGAAGCACGAAGACCATGAAGGGTTGCATTCGGTGGGTGCTGCAAAGAAGGAAGATGTTGCAACGACAACTGAGGTTGGTGCCCATGTAATGAATCCTGCAACTGAAGAAGTTGCTGATGGAAGTGCACCAGATGTTGCGGTAGCAGAAAGGAATGACTTTGCGATGGTTCAGGAGGACGTTGCTAAAAGAAGAGCGTCTGTAACTGAGGGAAGGGTTTCTGACCATGAACTGGACAATACGCAACCAAAAAATGAGGAAGGTTCGAAAAAGGATAGCTTAGCAGGAAGAAACCAGGTTGATGGAGTGGCAACGAATAGTATTGTGGGTGCCCGTAATAGCGGCGAAGACGTTAAGAGCGATAAGCCAAGTGGAGATGGTGTTGAGAAGAGGGCAAATATCACAGAAGCTAGTGACGTGGAACATGTGGAGGCGTCTGAAACAGGCGAGAGAACCAATGGTGAAGAGCAAGTCAAGGATACTCAGGAAGGTAGCACTGAGGAATCTGGTTCAGAATTAATCAGCAAACAAAAGGAAGTCGAACAGCAAGCCGAAAGAAAGTCTGCTGAGATGTCCGGGAGTGGTTCGCCAGAGATGATCGAAGCTGATTTAGGAAACACTTTAGCTTTAAGTAATTATTTTGATTATGCTGTGGAACCCAGTCGCAGCGAAGACAAGAATGATGTGTCCAGAGGCAAAGACAGTGACGATAGTAGTGGCAGTCTTGTCAAGCGCGATGATGGAGTTGTCGATGATGCAGATTTTGATGAGGATACACGGGAGTCCGGGTCTGACGTTGGCTCCCTATCTGACGAGGCTACGGCTGATACCACACCTGTAGAAGCGGCGCAAATGGTAAAGCCCCACCACGATTACGAATCCACTCTTGTAAAACGTCCGCGTATTTCTCATGCCAACAAAAGGCAATTCATTCAAAGGCCACGCTTTGCAGTAAGGAACCGTTACATGCATAGGAGAGCCCCGCCAATGATGGAGAAGACCATCGTCACAACGCATGTTCCGCGCCCGCCTATAGTAATGCCTTATAATTCGTTTGTTAGTCAATATACGATGCATGGTGGACTACCCATGCGCCTTTTAGACCACAACGGACACTACGTGTCCACGGAAGATGGTGAGGATTCAATAGTATACGATGAACGTGAAGAAGGTAATTCATAAATATCTGTGTTAGCTTCGGCTGATGATATCATGGCATATTGTTTAATATAATAAATTATCGAATGCTGGTAAGGGAATGCTGATATCGAAAGTTGATATGGGGATATTTTATTTTACTATATTACGTACGTTTAATCTATATCATTTAATTATGCAACGTCTCATGTATATCCTCTCTGAGCTGAAGACAAACAACTTATGAGTTTATACTCTTTTTTGAGGGAAAAAATTGGATAAAGCCTTGCCATTATTAATGAAACAGTTTTCACCTTGGTGAAATAATTCTACAAATTCTTTAGTTGATCTATCCATGGACAAGTGCTTTCCTATGCCAGTGGCGATATAACAGAGAGATGATTTTTCTGCCAATCGATCCATAGAAATTTTAGTAATTAAAGTTCTGGTGTTGTGGATATTATTCTTATTAATTAGCGAATTTAAATTCAGAGTAAGGCAAGCCACTTAAGGTTGAGATTTCTAGAGCTGCAAAGATTTACCAAATTTATATGTTGATTCGTGTAAATAACTTTAAGATTTTTAGGGTGGTAAGGGTTTACCAATTTTTTACGTTTAGATACCAGTGCTGTTTGGAAGGTTAAACGGCAGAATTAATTTTTGGTGAATAATCATACGAAAATAGCCGGGTACTTGAAAGTCTCCGAAAGAAGCGAAATGTGAAACCTGTGGTGTAAACAAGCTCATTAAGCATCTGCCTGCTGATGGACTAGTCAAGACAATTGCGATCATATAAACTTGGACTATAGAAAAAGAAATGCCCATTTCTTTACATGCCTTTATGTGGTACGTGTGTGGTAAGTAGTAAGGCTTTGACAACTTCTCACTTAAGGTCATGGGAAGGTCTTTTTTATTTATTTGTTTTACTACAGGCCATTGTGAAAGGGAGCCGTGTATGAATGGGGGAGCATGCAACGAGCTTCGAGGCGGGTATGAATGCTTATGTCCAACGGGATACAAGGGAACAGACTGTGAAGGTATGTATACTCTTGGCAAGGCAAAAAAAAAAAATTTGGGAGCCATTTGGAAATCAGAGCTTGATTTGTTTCAGTCTGTAAGAGGTGTCGCAATGTTAAATGTTCTTGCCAAATGTTAGGTTTCTAAAACAAGTCTGCACTTCGAAAAACGTATTGCGTTAGAGACCTAGGATTCTCGAAAGGACTGCTTGGACCTCTCAGTAAGCACTAAACAATCACTATGTAATAAAGAGCAAATTAACACAAAAAAATTTCTATCGTCTTATTTCTATCGTAGAGGAAGACAAGTGCTATCCCAACCCATGCCACAACAACGGAGTTTGTACAGAGACACGCTCTCAATATGTCTGTAGATGTGCAGCAGGTTTCAAGGGCCTGAATTGCCAAGGTTAGACTTCACCCATGTAATTCAAGTCTGAACCTCTAGACAGCTTTAACACTTGCGACTAGCAAAGTATTTTGTTTTTCTAGTGCTGAGATTTAGAGATAAGCCTTGGAAATGATGTGGAGATGGTAGAATTTTTACCTACCTAGAAATATCTTGCTGTCGGGCATAGACGCTTTGACAAAACTTCTTGAAGCTGTTGTTGTTTATGTTGCGCGCAAAATGCTGTGGTCTGCATGTTATAGAAATCAATCCATGCCTTCCGAACCCGTGCAGAAACAGTGCAACATGTAGCGAAGCTATAAGCGGTTACGAGTGTACTTGCCCTAACGAATTCATGGGTCGTGATTGCCAAGGTAGGGGCATTTTTGACATTTATAGTGGCATTGCAGAATAGCGGAAGAGATATGGCACTTTCCTGGATCATCCCTATGTCTTACGCTACGACGCTAGCAAAAACGACTTCGTGTCCACCATAGAGTGTACACCGTATTATATAGTTAGATTATCTCTTTGGCGTTCACAAGATGAACACGAGTCTTGAAATTGAATAATTTTTTTAAAACTTTCCTTTGTAAGATCACCAAGTCTGTTATCAAAGACTGCCGCTGCTCTGAGTGGAAGCTTTTCACGAACTGTTATCCGTACCCAAACCCCCTTGCCACCAGCTCGCCCTGCTAAAAGCTTAAACTTTCTCAGATCAAATTCTCATAAGGGTCCAGACTCGAACTCAATTGATGGCTTGATCGATTTGTTTTAGAAATTAATCATTGTCACGTGACTCCGTGCTTGAATGGAGGAGCGTGCTCAACGGTGATTGGAATCCGCTTAACATCATTGGTGTCGTGTGTTTGTCCTGACGGCTACTATGGGCCCCGTTGCGAACGTAGGAATGTTTGATTGATTGATTGATTGATTGAATTTTGGTTTTATGTTGATAATATTGCAGCATTCGCAATAAAACCTATACAATAAAACTCAGTCAATGTAAAAATTGCCTTGCGCCACAAAAACATAAAATCTACAAACGTTCAAAGATACGAAAACGGACACCTCCACGAGGAGAGCAGAGTTAAAGTAGACTGCCAATCCACACAAAAGGTAAGCAGGCTTAGTCGAAAACTCGGTTCTTCACGCAACGCTTAGTTAAGTGCAAATTACGAGTCCCTCTCGGATTTTTCCCTTTAATGGTCTTACTTCGCTCTTGATGACCGTCCACGTGGATTTTGCATTTATTTGCCCGGGATGATGGTGTAGTGCTTTTAAGGACAATGGTATTTTAAAAGCAAGGAGTATATTTTCTGATAAGGGCTCGATGGAAATATGACGATTTCGACAGGTTCTCGATCGCTGAGAAATGAATAGCTTAGGCTAAAGCCGTTTGAAAATGATTTCTAACCGACAATCTTACGGCGCTGTTTATCTTCTGTGATATGTGACACTGCAGAATTTTAAACCGTCTGTTCGATTCGACAATCAAGCCTAACCTTTTGTTACCCTGTGAACTCGTTTCAATGTTCCAATATGCCAGGGTTTTCCAAGCAACGGCCCGCGGGCCAGCTCAGATCCTTGAGGATGGGACCATTATTCAGGCCCGCGGATACGTTAATGAACGTAAGTTAAAGTAAGGAAACGCATGATTCGTTGAACGCTGAATATTGCTTTTGTTCCAAAAAGCCCACATCAGATCCTTGTGTTGGAGCACACAGTTAAAAACAACATCGGTTTAGGTTCTATATTATTCGACCTGGGCTCTTAACCTGCCCCCATGCTGAACGCCCAAATAATGGGGCCCTTGGATTGAAAAGTTTGGATACTCTTGCACTACTCCTACAAGGTTGCACCAATGTTTGTTTCTGTTTGAAAGACAGTACGATCTTTATTCATAGTTCGCGATAGATGCCACGACAATCCATGCAGAAACGGTGGTTTATGCAAGACGGGAGGTTGCTCTTGCATCAATGGATTCTCCGGCGAATTTTGTGACGGCAAGCTTTCTTTCTTCTTCAAATAAGCGTCATTCTTGCCCTTTTTGTTCTAGTTTCCTTTACCAGAACGCTCGATCATACTTTTCAATTGATAACATAGAGTTTTGGCACAGAAGTTCTCTTCATTAAGCTAATATAAAATTATGTGTTGAGCATTGAATTCGAATTTTCAATATTAAGCTGTGCCTTTTTAGTCCAACCTTCCCCGTGTTCGCTAGCGCCATGCCTAAACGGCGGTACGTGTTTAGTCAAGGGCCTGACGCAATACAAGTGCATCTGCCGACACGGTTTTCGGGGAAGCAACTGTGAAGGTTAGTTACTATTGCTTTGTGAGATACGCCAACATGTTTCAGAGTTTCTAACTATTCGAGTTGTGTTCTGCATCACTGGCATGTTTTGCTGGGCTGAAAGACCCTTTTGCATTGGCGCCAGCAAACGAGACGAAAATGCGCGCAAATAATCTTTCCTAGCTGCTACCTCTTCGCTGCCTAATGACCTGAAATTACCAATAATAAAAATGGATAGAAGAGCAAAGAAGTTCCTTTTTTAATACATAAGACAAGTAAGCTGATTTTATTGAAGGGGATATATGCAGTGTTTCTTTTGCAGCAGGCTTCTTGCTTCTTTACTTAGAGGAAAGCCGTTGCGACCCCAATCCATGCTTGAACAATGCAGTTTGCCTGGAAACAGACGATAGCTTCAAGTGTGAGTGCAGTCACGGATTCAAAGGCACTCACTGCGAAGGTACTGCTTTGCTGATGTTTCACCAAATTACAATGCTACGGAACCAATTAGATAGCCACAGCGTTGATTTGCGACTTGAAGCCACATTTCAAGCGCAAAATCCTAAATGATTATGTCTAGGGATGGTATAAAAGAATTCTTTCTATGATATGACGGCGATCTATCCATCTTCTATCCATCTGTCTATCTGTCTAACTATCTATCTATCTATCTACCTACCCATCTATTTATCTATCTATCTATCTATCTATCTATCTATCTATCTATCTATCTATCTATCCATCTATCTATCTATCTATCTATCT
>QQSS02197188.1:0-12493 GCA_003687565.2 Craspedacusta sowerbii
ATACATACATACATACATACATACATACATACATACATACATACATACATACATACATACATACAGACATACATACTATGTATGTTTATTCATAATATAAATCATTAAAAATACTATATTACAGTACTTCTACTTTTCCAGCATGGCCCCTTCTTGCTATATCCTGGGCTCTTTCAAACCAAGATTGAAATGTTCAATTTTAGAGGTTTGATTTTTATGTTCTGAATGGTGTATTGTCGTATTCTATAACAGATGGGCTTTCTGGTCCCTATGAAAGAACGTGCCGTCACCTATTTGCAGGTTTAATGGCTCATTACAGAACTAACTACAAAGCTAGATTGCAAGTTCTTGTCAGAAGTAAAAAATGAGCAGTTGTGGTATATAAGAAGTCAGAGGCAAGTAATGTCAGTGAAAATAATGCAAGGACGTTCCAGTAGATACCGTGGTGTCCGCCTCCGCTTAGGCTGTGGTGGCCGTGCCGTCCACCCACTTCCGTACCGATGCCCATTGTTTGGAGTTCATTGTCGATGTTTGGGTCATCTTGAATGTCTTGAATAGCGCGCAATTTGCCATGAGCGATACCTGAATCGTATAAAGCAACGTCAAGGTCTGCTCGGTGAGTTGAATTAGAGAATATTATATTATGCGGAGATTCTTTCCAGTAGAAATATTGTGAGTGAGTGTGTGTGTGTGCGTGTGCGTTTGTGTTTGTGTTTGTGTGTGTGGCGATGCCTGTTACGTCGTTTTTAGTGAATTTTTTTATTTGAGTACAACAGATATTTGCATCATGCCTAACCTTCATGGCCACTGACAGTGGCAGCATAACCATCATTCCATCCGTGGCCATGCCCGCCACCATGATCCCAGTGGTCCGCAAAGCCGTCGAGTGTCTCCGTCGGCAGGAGGGCATTGTGATCGCTGTGACCGAAGTAGTTCATCATTCCCTCAGAACCGTGGTGTCTTCCGTGACCAACGTGATCGTCTGCTACATCGTGCTCCCAAATGGCATCGATGATGTCGGCAGTTTGGTGATCGGAAGTGGCTTCGGATCCACCCAGAGAATGCAGCGCATCGCCTTCCACCCCTCCATGGAATCCAAATCCAGAACCTCCGTATCCCATCGAATGACCCATTTCATGAACTCCCCATCCCACGTCGCTATGGTGACCACCTCCGAAAGTATGTCCCATGTGTCCAAAGCCGCCAAAGGCATCAGCATGCATTCCTTCTTCCCCATCATCCTGGTTATGGTGGATATACTCTCCTTCCTGGGTGCGAGCCGGGCCTTCCCCCGCCCCCGAGTAGTATCCATTCCCTGGGGAGTGCATGTTATTCCACTCCTTATGCGTGTCCGATCCATCGTGCGTACCGATCGTCATAAGATGAGGGGCATCCCCCGTGAATTCGCCAACGTGGCCATCCAGCTCGGCTGCTGTGTTTTCTTCAAGGAATCCGCTCTGATGCTCTGTCGAACCAAAGAATCTCTTTTGAACTTTATCTGCACCGGCAGTACCATTGACTGTCACATTCTTTCTCCCGACGAATGACGCGGCGTTTGTCAGAAATACTTCCGACTTCTTGTTGTTCGATTTCATGGCTTTCCTCTTTTGGGATATAGCCCGTCGTACTCGTTCCTTGGACTTGTGCGTGCGTTTCTGATGAGCTTCCGCCGTTGCGTTCTTGCGGCTTTCCACGTTTGTCGAGGCGGGCTTCTTGCCTGCGTGATGATGAACAAATATGGTCTCTGGTGTGGCCACATCTTGCAGAGCTACCTCATGACCAGATCGCTCGTGGCCAGCCATGTTCTGCATGGCTTCTAGGTTTCTGTCAAGGGATTCCAATTTCTCGCTTGGTACTCCATATTCGGAGTCAGCAATCTCTGGGACTTCTGCAGTATGATTCATGGCCTTGCTTTCGTCGACATTTTCTAGAGACAAGCCCTCGGCATGATGTCGAAGAGATAACTCCCTCTCATGATTAATTTCCTCGACTCCAGAGTGGCTGTTTAACGCCACTCCAGACATTGTCAGAGGAGTTACTCCCTGTAATAGGACATTTCCATCGCCGTTCCGACTGTCAAGTTCTGCATTGAAAGCTGGTGTTAGAGCGTGCACGTCCTGTGCTGGTAACGTCTGAGCATGAGCAGTGTCTAGCATTGGATACTGCTGAATTAGGTCGTCTTGATAGTGCCCTTGGATGATGGGATCCGGAATTCCACCTGGCATTAGAACTTCTGGTATACGGTTGCCAAGGGGTGATGAAGGGATCGACTTCTTACTTGCAACTGCAAGCTTGCGATCCCGCGTGTTCTTTTTTGAGGGTGTCGAGGTTCTCCTTAATCCTTTCTGATTGAAGGCAGCGGAAGATGCCTTGCTAATTTTGAACTTAGTAGAAGGAGGAGCCTTCTCGGGACGATCTACTGTAGATCGCCGCCCTGGATCGTTTTCTCGATCATCCTCTCCTTGATCACGCTCCATTTCCCTATCTGACTGTCCATCATCATGGACATTACTATGCTCCTCTTCTGGTGATTTCTCCATATTTTCCAAAGTATCCGGTCCATCGAGTGAGTCACTATGGAAGTCCTCTTTACTTTCGCTGTGATCATCTGATCCGGCGAACGACTGTATTTCCTGCGGCTTGGTGATTCCGTCCGGGTCTTCCTCGTCCTCGTTTGAAATGTGACTGCTTTGAAGATCGGATCGCTCCCTGCCTTCTTCGCTTTCAGCGTCTTCATCTTCGTTCCCGCGATTAGGATTAAACATATACTTCCTCGAAGAGCCGCGATTTACGAACTTCTCTTCTCCTTCGTGCGTATGGGATCGCGACTTTGCGTTTTCGGTTTCCACTGAGTCGTGAATGATGGGCTTGGATACTAGAGAAGCCAGTCTCTCTTGTGGACTAACATAAACCTCTTTCTCTTGGTCTGGATTAGCTCCAATATACGTTTCGGCTTCCGGCAGCTGCGGTTTGACTGCTTTCTTTATTGGCTTTTCCGGCAAAGGATTTAAAATGCGCTCAGGATCAATACCATCAATGAGCATGCGCTTGTCTCCACGCGAGTCACCGCTGACCAGCCTCTGATAGGCCGATTTCTGGCCATCGTCGCTAAAGAAGGGCCCACTCCACTGGCTGATTTGCAGCTGTTGCGACGGGTTTATGATGTCGCGAAGACCTATCTGTTGGCGTTTGATTGTAGCATAGCATGAAGAAATTATAATCCCTGAAAAACAACAACAGCCCTCATCAGATACTCGGATACTCTCATCGGATCAGATAAAAGTTAAAACCTGCTAAGCGGTGCAACAAACTATTAAGAGTTGACGCTTTAAGTCGGAGGCAGATATCAAGCTGCTGCAAGGCATACCCAATAAAATCCGGACTATATGAAATCAGTAATAAAAAGTTTTCTTGCTTGATTACGACTTATTAATAAATTGATTGTTTAAATGTTCAGGCTACCGAACGATATTAGACGACGGCATTAGGGCGAGTCGAAAACACCTTCGTCGGGCATTTTTTTTTTTTACTAAATTTCATTTCGCAAGCTAGCACAAGGGAATAGGGTAGTCCAAGAGAATGAAGCCTCTGTGACGTGCACGTTGGCTGAGGTGATCTACTTAATTTCCCATAACCACAACAAATCGTAGGAGTTTATATCTCACCAGACAGGAGAAGGTTTAAGTTCGCATGTGTCAGGAGTGGCCGCCTCATCCTGGTGCCAGTCTGACATCAGCATGTCGCTTGCAAAGTCCTGAAAAACAGACTATGTAATTGGCTCATCCGCAAGGCGAAAGCTCGAAGTAGCACCACATTCGTACGTGGTTCGACGTGGCCCGACTACGAAACTTTATCACTAGTAACGAGCTGCAACAAATCGTCGGCATGCTCGTGCGGTTCCAAGCTGTTGTCACTAAATTTCGATTCTGACAGTCTTGGAATCACGGCATTCCTAATCTTGAGATTTCTTGGACTTCTCACCACGCATGCTGCTGGGCAAGAACAATTTCATTTGGTGATTGACTTGGATATGCTTATTCGCTATGTTATATAATTGACTTCCAAGTGATATCTTTACTTACTGCGGTTCCCTGCGACACCTATCCCTATAATCTGAACGATCAATTTAAATAACAAGAAGATTTCCATGACGCACTACCCAAAGCATTACAAACAACTAACTATTAAGTGACTTTCGGTTACAGGCAAGCGCAGAAGCTCGTAGATGCTTGCAGGCTTAAGGCAAAAAACGGTTAGGTAAAAATTTAGGTGATAATGAATAGGTAATATTCATTTGATAATTATTTACGTACTAATTATTCACGAAATCAATACACAATGAGATGGCGATTGTTGATCATGTTTACGTGAACGAAGGCGCTGTCAAAAAAATTGTTGCGTTCTTTGAGACGTCGGGACTCACGAGGACATTAAAATTGAAGCAAAGTAGTTTCTTTGCAAAAACATGAAAAATGGAATAATGATAATAATTATAACAATAACAATAATAATAATAATAACTAATAATAACAATAATAACAACAACAATAATAATAATAATAATAATAATAATAATAATAATAATAATAATAATAATAATAAAAAAAGGATACCACGCGCGATGGATCATGCAGACCCCTTGACATTCTGCGAGGGTTTCTTAATCTCAATTTTTATGACGGGAAGACTAAGTCGTCCGCCACACCAAAACTCAAGATAAGGAAGCAGATTATAAGGATCATATATTGATAATCGTTCTCAATCACTAGCACATCGCACTGCTGTTCGTCCAAAGGCGCCAAAGCATTAATCTAATGACTTACATAGGTGGAGATCTTCTCATCAAACCTTCATTATTAGATAAGGTTCTCAAAATTCATTAATTTTTCTTGCAGTTACCCCTGCACAATCCACTATGTTTCAGATTCGTTACTAGAGCTCTATCATCTGCATGGTCAAGAACAATGAGTGCACCTGCGCACGGTGCAGAGCGTGAGTTACGGCAACGCACGGGCAGCCACCCACATCTGACAACACGCGTCTGGGAAGCACGCAACCGCGCCAAACAGAAGAACACTAACTTCTTCCATCCGTCGAAAGTAATTCGACCGCTCAACCTTGGGAAGTTTAGAGTGAAGCCTAAGTGTAGAGTGAAGCGAAACAAGAACAGACCGACGTTTTAAGCAACCTGGAAGTGCGGGAGTTTTAAGCTTAAGGACATTTCATCAAAAGACAGATAAAGATTCGTTAAATCTTTTTGATTCGCTACACGATGAGTCGAAGCCACTCAATGCAGACTATTTGCAGCATAAAAAAAGGCATAACGGTCTAGCCAAACACTAACTTGCGCGCTAATACGAACATAGGACAAAAGATGCACGAGAAATCGTTTTGGATCTGCTTACATGCTCCTTAATCAGTCTGCCCGTCAGTCTATGAAAAAATGTCAGTATGAATGCCAGCATGTGCGTAGTTGATTTGGAATAGCAAGGGAGTCCTTACCATATGAAAGGACAAGATTTCACGCATTATAAAAGGCAAGATTTCACGTACTACATAGCCGAACAGCTTTGACTTGAAACAGAAGCATCAAAAGATACGGAAGCAAAAACGTAACACGATCATTATTTCTTTTTACGGGATCTTACATGAACCCAAATATAAAATCAGCTAAGAACCAGCGAAAGGTATGGCCCGCACAAACCAGGGCATGTTGCCTGCATCCCACCAATACTACGATCACAAGTAAAGCGAGAAATAAACATTGCTAGACCACGGAATACATGTTGACTAAATCCGCCAAAAAAAATCACTGGTCACCACGATTACCCAGACACTTCTATTAACAATAAAAGCAGGATAAACGTGCAACGCATATAGAAATTCATAGATAAACCAGCAAAACACTCACAAATGTTAAAAAACGTTTTTGTCACCAAGAAAACACCAGTTACAGTCCTAGTATCTAATAGTCCTAATATCTCAAAGTCCTCCTCGTTTTACATAATATAGATTTCAGTGACGTTTCTTTTCAGTAACTTTCTGCTTCGCAGAGTACGTTACCGCATAAAAGCGAGCGAACAGCCAGAACAGAGTGATCAGATACAAGCTGTGCACCAAAAATAAAGCTTTCATCGTGTCTAACCGAGGCCATACTCGGATAGCGTTACAGCTGTACGCAAATATCGCCAAAAACTGCATCTATATAAAATAAGAAAATATACAAAGCAAGTGAGCCAAGTCAAGAAACAATATTTAGAAACAGGCGTAGTAAATAATTTTTCCATCTACTTGCAGCTGAATTCCATACGATAAGAAATACTATACGAATGTCTAACTTCCGCTGTTTGGCTTGCAGTAATTGCTCCTCAACTTAAACTGGTGTTAAAAAATTTGTACGCATATGCTGACATCTCGCGTGAAGCTATCATAGTGACTCTCATGGACAAGACAACTTAATCCTAAAAACTGATTGACGGCTAAAGCGGAAATACCTGTGGACAAAATAAGCAGAGCAAGTATTACATTAAGAAAATGCATAGAATTAACGTACGTGGCAAGGCCGGTATGCATGACTGTATGCAGTGACGTATAAATATGTGTGCTTGTTCATAACATGGCTTTAAGATAATGCATAATACATGGTAAAATATACAATATAATATACCAATATATCACATATGCGCTCAACTCGAGGCATGTTTATGTCAAGCGGTACTCCAACTGCAACTATGCGACACTGCTTGAGCTGGTGGTTCCAAATAAGCATGTCAGGCTTGTTGTGTGGCACTTAAGGAGCCGTTTTTACACAAACATTCTTCCAGATTTCCCTACGACCGATGGTAGGCGCAATTTCAGGGTTCTTGTATGGAGATAACGGGTAGCAGTTCCGTGCTATTGCATGAAATAAGCTCTTTGCTAGTTTGTCGTTACGTAGAGGGAGGTACATCATCGGAGGCAACGTTAGCCCTGAGCTGACTTATGCGAAATATCTCCAGGGTGGCTGTCACAATGGCGGCACATTCCAGCGGCTGTATCCGTATCGCGAAGGCGCTTTTAGGTCGATTGCCTGGTTGTGATTTCCTGTTCCTGGTAACCCTCAGCATGGCTGCTTAGTTTGTGAAGACTTGGTCTAGCCGTTCAAAGAGATATAATCAGTGTCAAGGGTGGTTTTTCATTTCAGGTAACCGTGCATTGTTTTCTGCTTCCAAGCCAACGCGTGTTTGTTTGTAACTTTCGCTTTAACAATTTTTGGATCCGGCGCCAGGTTCAAGTGTTGGGATTTCAAGACTGGAGCAGATGTTACGTGGCGTCATGCATGGTGACCTAAGCGATGAGTATGTTGTGCTCACTGAACACAGCCATAAGATGGCTTAAAGAGACGACTCGAGAGTAAAAGGTATCCATGACGCTGCATAGGCCACAGCAGCCGGGTATATCTGCTGGGTATATAGTGGCGATCCACATCACAAATTCTGTGACATGCCTCTAGCATCGTCAGTAGTTTTCTGGTTTCAATGTCCAGGTCTTCTATTTCTACTTTTGCCCATCCAGCAGACCGAAAGCTGGTGTCAGTAGGGGCATCGCGAAAGAATACTGGGCACGGACTGCGTTGGCACGGACGATATGTCGACATCGATCTCGTTAGTATCGCCTTCAGTCAAGCTAGCTTTGCTGGGTTTGTAATTTGGAGCCTTCGTCGATATGTTCTCCTCGCTTTCTTGACTTAAACGGTGAATGAGTTGCTCAGCGCGTCTACGCCATCAACCAAAAATACACTCAACTAAAAACGTGGCTGGACCACCAACTTCTGCAATCACTCCTGTTATCTAGCAATGCGTAGCTCGTAATCGTACGTCTCTGACTCACACGGCCTAACCCTACTAGAAATTCCGCACTTCTCCACGCCTAGCCTTACCGGCCCACTTGCAGATTAGATCTTCGCTAATGCGGAATACTAAATCCATTGACCAGCAAAATCGATGTCCAAAAAACAGCCTCAGCAGAAGATATTCTCGTTGTTGAATCTGGAGTATTCCCATTGCGTCCAAAGAAAGCGCTGTAACTGAGTCATAGCAAATTTCGACAGTGACGTTCTCGAAGCGTTCGTCACTTGCTTAAAAGTTTTGAAAAATCTTTCACCCTTTCCGAAAGGTGCGTAGGCGCAGTAGTGATATGTTGAATTCGAATGCGCTGAGAAAACTGCTGAAACTCCGCGCTTGCATACGCTGGACCGTTATCTGTCACCAATTGCAACAGCTCACACGTAATACCTCTGGAGACATTGATTTCGCATCTACTACCAGCATCCAGTAGTTACGTTGAAACAGCCTGCAATATGTGCAGTCGACTCTAACTCTCTCTTTCCGGGAGATAGCCAAAAATGAGACAGTCTCGTTCGAGTCTGAAGCATCAATGTGACACCCGTCGCAACACCGTACCATGTCCTCGATCTTACTGTCCATCGTTGGCCACCAAACGTAACTTCGAGCAAGAGATTTCATTCTAAAGCGCTTGCAGCATGCAGGTGCTGTAAGATTGATTTGCGTGGTTTAGAAACTAAAACTCAATCCTGTCGGAACAAAACTTCATCACGAATGAACATTCCCTCATTGTCAGTTTTAAACGGCTCCCATTATGTCTCAGAGACAGGTCAACCCGATTTGATGCATGGTATGACTTTGGATACTGTGCCATCTTCGCGACTCGCTCGGCGAATGTGGATACTAGTGACGGCAGTTCTTCGTGTAGCTTTGCTTCTATAGCAGCTATAATTTTGTACTTTTATCAAATTGCATCTCAGCTGAGAGGTTCTCTTGACAGAAGATCCGCTCCTCATAGTTTGTTCCCGGGACAATGCAGCAGTTCGTAGTTGAACTCCGCTGATTTCAACCTCCAGCAAAGAATTCCGCTATTCTGACAAGCAGAAATTGGCTTTTCGCGACTCAGCAAACCCAGCAATGGCTTGTGATCTGTGATCATCTTGAATGGGTTACCATACAAATACTGATCCAATTTTGCGACTCCAATCACGGTCGCAGGGGCTACGTTTTTCCAATTGGCTGTGTTTCTTTTCCGCATCTAGCAGCGATGTAGAAGCAAAAGTGCCAGGTTTGATCTCATTACCTTTAACCTGTTTCAGCACCACGCAGTTGTTTGTTAAGTAGTTCGTTTGAAGCGTCCACAGCAAGGGTGCGCGCGCGTGCTGGGTCAATATAGGCCATTACGCGGTCAGAAGTTATGTCCTTGGAAAAATCGATGCTCATTCAAACACCATTTCCAATTCGCATCCTTCTTGAGTAATTCGTGTAGTGGGGCCGTATTCCTTCCCCGATCGCGTAGAAAATCCCAATACAGATTAACGACGCCTAGGAAAGTTCTTAGCGCGTCGGCCAACTCAGGTCCGGGCATCTCACCTTCGTCGTCAAAAATATAGCGAACGCGCAAGCAAAAAGTAACGTACCATCCTTCGGGAATGCCTATTATCATCATAGCATATCTTGGGGGCTCCTTCAGGGCATCCTCCTATAATCTCCCTACTTTCTGCGACTGGCAAGGTGCTTGGCCGAATCATGCTAAGGCCCCTACTGGCCCATGCTTTCGACGTAGTTGCACCAGAATCTCGAAGCGGTTTAAAGTAAGGTCGCAGAACCCATTGAAAAGATCTTTGCTGCTAGGTTGTTGCGAGAGAAATGCCGAGAACAACACCAGAATCTTTTCCTTGTTTGCATCCAAAACACCACGGCCTTGACGCTGTCAACAGTGACTGTTTATGGAGAGTGCTGTGAAAGTTCGGATGCCCTCCCACTTCCCTTCAAGTTTTAGAAGAGTTTCACGCTGGCACGAAAGCATGGGTCATTGATGCTTATTGTCAGTCTGATCCTTTCGATATCGCTGTTGGAGTAAAGCAGGGTGGCGCCCTGGCACCCCTTACATTAAACCTCTTTCCAGTAGCTGTCACACTAGTATTTCGGAAAGATTTGGCACCAGACGTCATGGAATTCTTGTCAATTATCGTCAAAATGGCAGCTTTTTTAACAATCGAAGACTTGAAGCCGAAACGAAAGTTTCTCGCTACGTTATACAAAGCTTAGTTTACGCCGACGAGGCAGCAATAGCAGCCCACACCGAAGGCAGACTCCAGAGAGGCCTTCATTCACTTGCTCTATCGCGTGCTGTACATCCAATGTCTGCGTCGCATACCTTCTTAACAACGGGTGTATCGCTGCCTGTCCATTCAAACTTCGTATACCTTGACAGAACACTGTCTGACAGCTGCAATATTAATATCGAGGTCGAAAACCGGAGAAAAACATGCTTCCACCGCCGTTGGTCGTCTCTCCCACAGGGTTCTTCTGAATCACAACCTTTCCAAAGCAACAAAGGTTGCCGCGCGTAAGGCTGTGGGGTGTGGGGGTGGAAAACAGTATCCCATGCATGAGTGTACGTACATCCTTAAGTACGCTACAAAATATTGGGAGCCCCGAGTGGGTGAAAAATGCTAACACGCCTACGCGTATCTTACGGAGTTCTATAGAACTCACTTCGGCTAGCGACATCGAGTATATGCATGGAATAGTTCATGGATGGGCCATCTCATAAAGATATACCCAAGCACCTACAAGAAACATTCGATGGCACGCCATAACGCTCAGCACATTACCATTTGCATCCGAGTGAGGTACTTCTTCCACCACAAGTACTTCTGCATGTGCGGACCCATGGCAGCCAACATGTAGTAGGTGTACATAATGGCATGAATGAAGCAGTTGCACATGGGTCCAAAGTATGCTACAAGAAAACGCAAAATGCAATGCTTTGGCAGATTTCTAACATGCAAAGAACCAAATCAAACATAATGGTTGCGCACACAGAATTCGCATTAAGTCCACATTTTAGTTGAAAATAAGCTGGTGTCCTTACAAGCTCCCCCAGGCACAAATTTGATGATGCTCCACTGAATGAACAGCATAGATGCATGGTGGTAGACATGTAAAAAGGATATCTGGCTATTCTTTTTCCGCATTATGAAGAAGAACTGCAAGAAAAAACAACCGCAAGAAACATATAATATACTGACATGATTCAAGATTCAAGATTCAATTTATTTTTACCCATAAAGATAAGATACATTAGCAAAGAGACTTAAAAAATGACAGATATCTAAATGGGAGGGAGAGCTCCTCGTAGCAATGCTAATCGGAATTGAGGAGCTCACCCAGACGTTCTTGCTAAACGTATTATAGACAAAAACAAACGAATAATAAGAACAACTCATGCGCATAATATCCGTGTTCATATAAAATTAGTATACAATGGAAATTTTTAGATCAACGCGAGGGTTGACTCGGTTAAATGTGGGCCATGCAGGTCGTAATCCCTTCGTATTTTGGTATCGTGGTATGTTGTTTCAATAGTAATGGTTCACGGACGCTCGTAAAGCAAGAGCAAGCATACAAAATTTCTGTGATGTCGGTTAGTATTTAGCAGTAAGAAAAGTGTGTATATGTTGCTTGAATTGTTTTTGGCTGATTTTGAGGTCTATGGTAATTTTAATCAGATCTTTAAGCACGTGAGAGCCGATAAAGCTCATTGGGCTACTCCCGTACTTCACTGTCCGTGCCATTGGCGAGTTGATCATTGCTTTGTTGATATTTCTAGTAGATTTTCGTTTTTCTTGCAGAGTAAAGAGGATTTTCAGAGGCTGTAGTAGTTATCCCTTTATCACGCATCAATAAATATCTGTTTAGAGCGATCAGGTCTTGTAATTTAAGTATATTTAGATCTCTGAGGGGTGCCGTGGTTGGTTTGCGGAAAACAGAAAAATTTATAGCTCGAATGGCTCGTTTTTGTAGGCAGGCTAAGCGATTAAGATCTTGTCCCTTGGCAAAACCCCAAACAAGGCATCCGTACGACAAATGGCTTTGAAAAAAACTAAAGTAAATGTTTCTAAGTGTTTTAATATCAACGAAGTCACGGATTTTCGATATTATTCCAACGGCTCTGTTTAATTTTTTTGAGAGTTCTGCTATATGGGGTTTCTAGCTCAATGAAGAAACAAGCAAGACGCCTAGGTAATTCACTTTATTAGCTAAAAATAATGTCGAGTTTCCAAATCTAACTGCTAGTCTAAAGTCGGTTTTTTTATTTGCTGGTTTGAAAAGAATCATTTCGGTCTTTTTGGCATTCAGTGATAGGCGATCAAATCCAGTCAAAGATATGTAACAGTTCAAAAGATAATAATTTTCGGATGCATTTTAACGAAGAATGGCTCAGTAATATGTTAGTGTCGTCTGCAAAGTGTTGCGCAACGGAATTAGTGAGGCAGTTGCTAAAATCATTTATGTAAATCAAGAATAGTTAAGGATCAATAACAGATCCTTGCGGGAGTCCATATGCGATTTCCGTCGGATCACAATTTATCTCTTCGATTGCCACGAATTGTTCGCGGTTCGTAAGGTATGAGTAAAACCAGTCATTTACTGCAGCTCTT
>QQSS02197199.1:1626-12492 GCA_003687565.2 Craspedacusta sowerbii
TATATATATATATATGTATAGATTCTTCCTATAGGCATGTTTGCAATTTTCCCTTGGAGATTTGTTTTCTCTTAAACAGTTTGTAGTTTGTGTCCTTGCAGTAAACTGGCTTTTAAAGTGCACAGCATCTGAGCTGTTAGGCTAAATCATGTATGGCCTTAAATTTATTTTTGAAATTGGGTTGTATCCTGCGCATATGTAATTCACCTACTAAGGATTGCTTTCAAAAGTCTGAAGTTTATACTTTCAATATATATATATATGTATGTATGTGTGTTTTTGTTCTTTGCCTTTTCAGGAAAAGTGATAAGCAATGCTGATGCAAGAAGGGCAAGGGGTTATTCTAAAAAAGGAGCTTCACCTGAAGTATGTTCGTGTATCTGAACTTGGTCGTGTTCACATGGGAAACTTCAGCTTTGCATGTCGTTGCTTAATAGGATGTGTGTATGGATCTGCCTTCCGTGTTGTAAGCAATGGATGTCTGGAGCAAATTGATGCAACACTAGTCGAAAAGGATGCTGATGAATATTTGAAAGATGGTACGAACGGTATTATTTGGTTTACATTGGTCTGATTTCCTTCCTATTTATAGTTCATGAGAAGAGTATTTTGTTTAGTTTGGTATTGTAATGCTTTACACATTCTTTGCTTATTTACTTATTTGAAAGCGGCCAAATTAAGAAATTTACCAGTTTCTCCATACCCCCAACGCCAGATTCGTTTCGGCCTATGTGGGGCTAATCAGTGACATGCATGGGAACCGAAGCCGGGTCGCTGGAGTGGAAAGCAGATCACTTACCACTAGACCACAAGAGCTGAGTGAACTGGTGACAACTGTGCCACATTGTCATTTGCTAACCAACAAGTTCAGAAGCATATAAACATATGTGTAGAGTTCGTTGTGACCTAGAGCACCGAATACCGCACAGTGAGTGGTCTCCTGGTCTGTGGTCTACTGCTCTGCTTTCCTCTCCGGCGACCCGGGTTTGGTTTCCATACACGTCACTGATGAGCCCCACATTGGGCAAAATATGTCTAGCGTTAAGGAAATGGTGGGACTGGTAAATTTCTTTACTTGGCCAATTTCAAATTTTGGTGCTCATGATATGAGCCTCACTGTACGGTATTTAGTGCTATAGGCCACACAAACTTTACTGTTGCTTATTTGAATGTTGCTCATTTATTTGCTCATTCTTGCTTGGGTTCTACATCTGAAAATACCTTTGTATAAGGTTCCTTTTTGTTCAAGTGGAACACCTTGCTCAAAGAAATTTTGCGACTGGCTCCAATTGTTCCAACTACCATCTGTTCTCTCCTCCCAATGTTTGTGTTGTCAGTCATGACTGCTAGCTGGTTGAGGCTAAGTAGATTGTTACATAGTAGGATTTTACTAGTGTATTTACCGTTACTGCTTTACTTAGTTCTATGTGAAGTGATGGATGGAGTAAATTAGATGAATTGAAACTGTCAGAAGGGTAAATCAGATCCAAATCAACTTTTTTGAAGTATTTATTGCTTACAATGACGTTATCTTATTTAAAAAATAGTGTTACTAACAGGTTGAGGGTCTAGTTGCTCAAAGCATTGCCCTAGCCTTTTGATGTGAGTGTCTTGTCATGTCAATACAGTATTTGTCCTTTACTGTCCTGGCGCACTATGTTTTATCATCTATGCTCTTTCATTAACTTGAAGACAAAAGTATGGTCTTTTTTCTTGTAGGTTTTGAGTTATGCCAGGAGTTAGCTGAGAAGAATGACAATCGAAATATCATAGACGATGTAAGTTCTCAAAAGCTGGGGAAGCAGGACATTCTGGCATGTCGTTCTTCAGGAAAAACTGGAGAAGAGATCGTGGAACATCTTGTTGAGAACAGTGCAACATTTCAAGATCGCACTCGGTATTCTCAAGCAAAGTACTTGAAGAAAAAGAGAAAGAAGTATGCTTCAGATATGTTAATTCATTCATCATGTGAATAACCCTGGTAATTGTATGTTTGTACATATTAGGGTAGTCCTTATTGATTCAAAGGTTTTCTCCAGTTTTCTGATGGGTAACCCTCCTGCATGGTTGAGTGGTTTGGCTGAAATTTGTATCTGGATCACATACATTTTAGGGGTCTTTATCACAAAGTTTGTATATAAAGTGGCCGCCAAGTGCTCCTTTGTTCGTTATTCTACAGTATGTATGATCTGGACGCTTGGAAAACTTTACTTTATTGAAGCGCATTGAATTAACTGCTGCATATTTTATTTATTGCTGAGCATGTGAGTTGAGACTGTCAATGTGCCAAAAACCGTAGAGTAGATCGATTGCTCATCGTTTGTGTAGATCCTGTTGTAATCATCCTTTATGGCAACTTCACGTCTGCAATGATCATTCCCAACTCCCATGCGACTGATGATATATCAGTGATAGTCAGGGTCTGCTAACCGAAGCTGTCGCAATAGCTGTGGCTGCGCACAGTGCCAAGGTCCTCCACATTCTTGGAGTTCACAAGCCTATGATCAACAGATATCGTCATCGAAGATTGTTCTCCACGCTGTGCGTGCATTTTACTTACATAAAACGTTTTGTGCAATCAGTTCTTCTGAGAAATACCTCAAATTTCCTGAACATATTGGTTCAGTGATTTTCGATCTCCTTGATACCTCAAGATCAGTAGGAGACGAAAAAGTCTTTAATAGCGTTTTAGACCAGGCATGTGAAAAGACACAAATCTGCTATGTTCATCTCTTCTTTCTTTGTCATCTGGACTTTGCCATTAAGTATCCAGATTAACAAATAATAAATAGCCTGGCGATCCATCTGGCTCGATGCAGTCCTACTGGTGAGAAGCATTCTCGAGAATGAACGCCTCGCGTAAAAATTATTGTTCGCTCTAACAGCGATTATTTTTTTGAGACAGAATCTGTTCCAGTTGGCTTTCTGCAAAGCAGTAGTTTAGTTTGTACAGCTGGAAAAGGCGCTGTGCACGATGCCATTCGAACTCTCTGCCTGAAAGTTTGACAGGTTTATAAACTTCTTTGAAGCCTTTTAGAAATGGTGATGTTTGAACCATATGACAGGCCAAGTGAAAGAGTAACTGTTGCCCTAATGACTCTTGTGGATATATGTACCATAATTCATAATCAACTTAGTACTTGTTGAACATTTTAAGAGTGGACCAATATTTAGTAGAGTATTTAGCTGAGCTCATTTTCCATTATTTCGCACGTTTCGATCTGGAAAGGGGCTTAACTATTTCTTACGTCGACGTTTAGGTTTCTTTGTTTTGTTTTGTTTTCATTATATTCAGAATACAGGTTGATATTTTAACCGGGTCTGCCAACCCTGTTATGAAACTTTTTATGCCTATAAGTTCCTTCATTAACTGCTTATTCAGTCAAGGAGGATCCCTTGTTTTAACAATTACCTCTTCTTTACGGATGCCGTTCGAAGCAATACTAAAAGAAGGTTTACTTAAAAACTGGCCTGTTACTTTACACCGGAATAATTTTAATCAAATTTCTTTTCCCGTTCGATGGTATAATGTCTATTTTTCATTTTATCTTGATGCTAGTGTAGGTTTGGGCACGCTGAGCATTGATGTCTTTTTTCCCATACATGATCTCATTTTGATACTATCTAAAGATGAATGTATGCCTGATTCGACAAATAACTTGCGCTGAGACGTCCCTATGAAGATGATGTGTGGTCTCCTGCGCTTAGTGATGTCTGCTAGGACCTGAAATAAGCTGGGACAAACCGTTATCTCGTTTAATGACTCTTCAAGCGGATTTGACGTGTCTAAGCCCCAACGCCTGGTTCTTATTTCCAAAATCTCCTGTCAATATTACTATATGAAAATATAATTAAAATTTGAAATAATGATATTTAAAATCGCAAAAACATGAACATATTATAAATAAATAAAAATATATCAACCGGCTTTTGGAAGTATCATCGCTTTCGAACACTGTTGATTGACGTAATCGCATCTCTACAATCTCTCTGGACTATCATGACGTATTCCAATACCTCTATTCAGTCGGACTTTCATGACTTCTGGGAGCTCGTGCTGGTGCAGTTTTCAGCTGGGCGCACCTATCCAATATGTCCGGTGAGAGGGGATCCGATGTGTCGATGATTAGAGTGACTTTTGGGTGAATTGGTGAGTCAAAATAAAGACTTGTTGTGAGTTGTTATCCGTATTCTAATCCGTATTCGTGATAGTGGCTGAAGACCACCCAACCAACTCTCAGCAAACCAGTAAAAAGGTTCGATCCAAAACGCTGTTATCGCCTCTGCTGGCCATTCGTCCTCGTGAGCGAAAGCGCTTGGTAATTAATTCTACTTTCGGAAGCTTTTTCGCACTGTAGATCCCAAACATTCTTCCTATTGAAAATTTCGTAGACCATAGACTGCGCCTGTTTTGTGACTGGCTTGAATATATAATATAATTGTTGAGGCGATAGACATCTAGCTTTTGAATTGGTCTTGATCCAGGCATCAAGACTGGCAGTTACTTGTTGTTATTGTTGTAGGGCAATTGCTTCTGGGAGTGAATGAGATGTCTGTATTTCAGTTGATAATTATTGTTTTATTGTTAGGCTTGCTCTCCTTCTATTTATGCGACAGCTTTTTATGTTTCCACTTCTATGTACTGCTTCCCTTAGGTTAATGTTGAGGTTTTCACCGAATGAATTGGGTTTTGCTTTCATTAGTTTTGGGTTGGTTTGTGCTGGTCTGCCGAGTTCTAAATTTGGCATTCTGATAGCTCGGTTTTATGTTTTGTTGACAGTTGCATGAATCATGCAGCGGCAATCATTCACGTACACTCTTGTAAGAAGCTTACGTTGGTTTATTATTATTATTATTATTATTATTATTATTATTATTTGTGTTTAGGTATTTGGCCCATTTTGTTGCCTTGTTTCCATCTGCCAGACTGCTTGCTGAGATGTACTTTACGAAGCAACCTGCAAAGGTCTTAAACATGCGTCCAGACAGCTTGGGTCAACTTTTGACGTGGAGTGGGGTGCATGGTTCATCTCGTGTGTTGTTGGTTGAGAACTGTCAAGGACTCCTGCTCGGAGCTGTGATGGAGCGCTTGGAGGCTTCGGGGCATGTGACACAAGTATACATGGGCAACCCTGTCCGGCTTATATTGCATCAGTTTAACGTTGCTCCATCAGCTTTCGACTCTGTTCTTTCCAGTTTCCCCTACGAATATCTCGTCGAGCTGAAATCTGTATTGGAAACTTGTAATGGTGAAGATGTGTTACGAAAGTTATCTTTTCAGGCAATGTCTGCAAAAGATTACCCAAGCAAACTTGGGAACGGTATTTCGGACTCGGAAAATGCCGAAAATGCAGGTTTTTCATCTAACGAAATGCCTTTCCTGACAGATGATAAGCCAGAAGGGGAAAGCAAAAGAAATTCGCCTCCTTTGCCGCAAGCAGCAACGTCTTTAAGTCAGAGACAGCGCTTCACAGAAGCGACACGAGCATTCAATCATGCTCGGGAGCGTAGCTATGATTCATTACTTATTGCAAGTAAATACCACCCTAAAAGTATTGTCTTGAATACTCTTCCGTTTCTGCGAGTCGCCTGTCCTTTCGCTGTATACTGTGAGCACAAGGAGCCGCTGATGGACTGCTTTATTACTTTAAAGGAGACAGGTGTTGCTTGTGCTATGGAGTTGAGCGAAACCTGGCTCAGGCCTATTCAAGTCCTCCCCGATCGGACTCACCCTGATATAGTTATGAGCAGTTGCGGAGGATATATACTGCGGGGTATGAAAGTGGCGGTTGATTAGTCATTTTCGGCTTCTTATCAAGCGCTACTAGATGGGCGGTTGTATTTGCCAAATGATGTGGCAGCATCGACAGTCGCGCATCGATAATCTCATTGTAGCCAATCCATTAAAGGCGTTGGAAATGTAAGCAGCATGTCCTATCTTTAGTTTAAGATATGTCGCTGTATTTAGGGTTTCTTTTGTGTCCATGCGCATGCACAACAGTGCGCGAGCTAGCTCATGCTCGGATTGTGTTTCATAGTTCTATAATGTTGGGCTTCTGTGCGGGTCCGCGATCTCTGAATGTCATAACTAGTCTCTCATTATATGGAAGTTCCGTACCCGACTTTTGCATCATGTTTTTGCGGTAAGCAGTATGCTCATTTCCCTTCCTTTCTTGTGTTCTATGCCGGTAATTGAAAAAGCAGCCAAGGGAATTGAAGAAAGTGCATTACAACTTGCCAGCAAATTTGAGTAGAATCTCTAGTTTAACATGGCCCTAACATAGCCCAAAGTTTGTCATGTAGACCAAGCATCCATAGCAGGTGGCGCTCGCAGCTTTTTCTGTGACCTTAGTTCTTGGCTTTCGCAAATGGACCTCGTAATGTCGGTTATTCAGCTATGCCTAAGCCGTGTCGGGCTGTTTGCATACCGTTTTCAATAATAGCCCATGTTCTACGAACCTCACGACAGTTTCAAAGGAACGTTCATGATGTGGCTCAGCAGCACACGTGCTCTCGTGTGCGAACCTTGCGCTGGCGATATTTTCACTTGCACAGGCATTCTATTGGGAAAGAAGTTTCATACTTCATTTTCTTAGCCATGCGCTTGCTGGTGCAGAGGTCCTAGGAGGCCAACCTTCAGGAAAACTTGCGTATGCGTGCATATTATCGCCCGGCGAAGACTTCGATCTGAATTAGGATCATCCGTTGACGCTAGGTCGAGGACATCCATCGCACATCCTTAAGAGGATTGGATGTTTCTGCCTGCGTGTGATAAAGTTTGCTTATGTGTAAGAATTGTTCACTTTTCCTTAGGAAGCGACTAGACAATTTGAGCAAAAAATTTCGAACAGCAAGCCAGCGAGCTAAAAATATCTCGACCTAAAAATATCTGCTTTGCAAAAGTAGACCAAGAGAATCTTTACGAAGGCAATCGTTGCTTTTTCGTTGACTTCGCGATCTATCTAAGGCATGGTCTCCCTACAATGTGGCAGATTTAGACATCACCATGCAAAACCAAGTACTTGCTAGATAACAAGGCCTGGCCGGCGTGTTTTTGACGTCATCATAAGAAGGCTGAGAATCATTTTGGTTGGGCGCGTCGCGCAAATAGTTGTGGCTTGCTCCACCTCTTTAGGAAATAGTCTCGAATGCCCTACACATACTACTTTGCTGGTTGCAGAGGAACTTTTGACGTTGATTACCTGCTAGGGGCATGTTTTTCCTTCCATAAAGGGAAAGATAAGTGGAAATAATATCGACGTGGCATAGATAGCGAGGACGTTTTAAGAACTCTGGGGTAGACTGCAGAAAACGTTTTGTTCATGGTTGGTTTTTGATTATTCATGACTTAAGTAGTTGCTCCTATCTCTAATAAATGCAGAAGGAATGTTCTCGAGAAGGATGACTTTGAGTAAGTGCAATATGAACAGGTGTCAGCGAAAGTGTATCGTGCGTTTTCAGGTTTGCGATCTGCTCTGCAAGCCCGAGGAGTTCTTGTTGAAGACCAGTGTCACTGATAAAAAAAGCAACACCTGTTACTCTTTCTAGCAAGTTGAGCCAACCCAAACTTGCATTCTCCAGACAGATATTCTACATTTTTGACGCTGTCCAAATCTTCAACTGCCTTGCGATTGGCTTAACCGAACAGAAAATATTGGAAGGTCCATAATGTATGTATCATGGTTCTTTTATATTGTAAGTGAAATTGCTGCTAATTGACCAGTTCAGGTTGCTCTATTTGAACAACTTGTTTTGCAAAACAACTTGCCGCAGAGTATGCCAGTCATTACAGTGCATCTAGCCTGGATAGTTTACTACAACTTGATGTTCCACCGCCGATGATGGAAGATCGCACTACAATCCCACTATTAATTCCTTTTATGCTTACGCCTGTGGACTCTTCATGGTCAAGCAGTGCTGCACAGTGTTTCAATGGAGACCAGAAGCTTACATACAGACATCCGGTGTTCCCGCTTTTACCTTTGGCATTACGAAACTGCAACTTTCAAGGGGTACAAAACTTGCTCCAGATGTTGTCCACATGTTATCTTTTTCGGTCGCCGGGAGTGTCATGGATTGATCCATGATGGCATCCGATTGTTATGGCTTCAGGATGCGGCATAACAGTCAACAGAAATTCTCGTCATAGCAATTGTGTTAGGAAAACGTGGGTGGTAAAGGAGACATTTTATAACACACATACGCATTCTTCGCACATTTAGGTAATTCGGCGTTAGAGTATCCTTCCAGTCCGCGGTATGCATAGTTATATTATCCTGTTTTGTCATGGTCTTGGTGGTAGCAAGTTGTATATAAATGGAGACGGTGTAGGATTAAAAGATAGAAAGCTGAGAGAGCAACACAACGAAAGGCAATCTTATTCGCAAGTCTCTCGTCACAGTTCAATGCGTTTGCGAGTGGGTTCATATATCTGTTTAGATGATATTAGTCAGTGGCACAGTGCCAAGAAAGCTTGCCAGTTCTCGTGTGCTTGCGCTGGTTATTGTATTAATGCTGGCTGAAAGAAGTTGCAATGTTCTGAGTGCAGGAACGTTCGTATGAATGTTCAATGGAAGGTTTTCTTACCTACATGGGGTTGTTGTATTCCTTGGAAGAATGAACTATATTATCAGAAAGCTACGTTGCAGCGATACATTTTTTCTTTTGTTAATCAGCGTTCCTCTACAGTAAACAAAAGCCTTGAATTTATCCTAGACCTTGATCTGATGTTGCTGATCGAAGTAGCCTAGACAAACCACGACTGGATTACGAACTGGAGGTTAGCGCATTGAATATATATATCTATATATATATATATATATATATATACTACTGCCCCGATTGCTGTGAAATTTTCGCACAATGTTCATATGTGTGTTTAGATTATATTAGTCAGAAACCAAAAGGGGTTGAAATAACGTAAGTCAAAGAATTTGGAGGGCTTTGGCATCAGGAATTACGTGTACCAGCACCGCAAACGAACTAGACAAACGTCCTTTAAGTGGCGACTGAAATAAAATTTGTTGCTTGGGGAAGCCATGTGATTATTTACATGCTATTAAGTATGCCAGTTCAATGAAGCGCAGCCATCACAAGGTACGAAAATATGGCGTGTTTTAGCACAGCAACGTAGTGACCGGCGTGTATCTGTACTTGCTAATTAACTGTGTTAACGACAAACAGGTGGGGTTGTCCTGGATTTTAGTGCAGGCATTAGTGCTTCAAAAAAATTGCTGGATGCCGAACCTCCTGCACTGTCCTGTCCAAGCGCCGAAAATGGAAAACGAGACTAATTGCTGATTGCTTAAACCCCTACTACTGTGTGATAAAACTGCTTCAAAAAAATTACTGCTTCAAAAAAATTGCTGGATGCCGAACCTCCTGCCCAAGCGCCGAAAATGGAAAATGAGAGTAATTGCTGATTGCTTAAACCCCTACTACTGTGTGAAAAAGCTCTCGCAGTCTGGCTTCTTAAACAAAACTGCTACGTTTGGTGTGACCTAGAGCACCGAATATCGCATAGTAAGGCTAATATCACACGCGAGCATCTAACAGGCTATATATCTGAAAATTGTTACAAAATAAACCGATGAACAGAACGTAGCAAGGACCGTAAACAAACTTAACAAGAAGCATAACATAGTATATTATTAGTTAAATAGCTTCAAATGACATGATTGCCCCTGGATATTCAAATCAGGACAATCTTTCTTAACAAGCTTGCTTTCCGCAATTTTAAGAAACGAGCTGCTGGTGTCCCTACAGAGGATAACAAAGTCCAACGAAGCTATAGCAGTATTAGAAGTGCTGCATTGACATCTGACCAGCTTCCAAGTAAGTGGAGAGCTGCGTTGGTGTTCACAAAGACTGGTATGCATGTGACGCTTTGTTTTACCAATGTAAGTAGAATAACATTTACTGTATATATATACACATATATACTACGCCCGACTCAAGATTTAACGGCAAGTTGTCTTTAAAGGTCATCTTTCAGGTCAGCAACGCTTTTGGCTGATTGAGTAGCGAGTGCTCGCCCGTCCCAGGTGTTCGACTTTCTAAGTGTGTTAATGCCACTAATGCGGGTTAGCGATTTGTGGCCTTCGTTTAGAATTTCATGGAAGCAAACACTGCGGCATGCTTACTCTCACATAAAAGCATGGACGCATCGTGAGTCGACTGCATAAAATCAGCTTCTCCAAAATCAGCCGCCATCTTGAACACTCTCTACTGGTCTTTCAACTTTCGCCGAGTGCTTATTTATGGGGTTAGTAACGATAATCCATTAATACATATTCTGTGGAATATGGCATACGCGTTTGCGGACGCAAGACTAAAAAATCGATCGAAGAGATGAGACGGTCGAACAGGCTACATACGACCTTCTGGAGCGATTCGTTGAATGATTATTAACCTTGCTGAAGTAGTTCTTGACCATCTTATCAATGATCAAATCAGGAAATGCGTTATTCTTCAAGATCGACTTAAGGCAAAGAACCTCATATGAATAAATCGCCATCCTGAGCAAATCATGAAAGACCGAAAAAGCAGCGTAGAGACGAGATTACATTTTTAAACATCTGGGATAAAACTCCTGTAGTGGGAATACACGCCCCAAGTTGAACTTTTCTGTAGAGAACTGCTTAATTTCACGAATAGCATTGATATCAAAAAATGGCAGAATGTTCTTAGCCTTCCTTTCTGCGGTGAATCTGGTGTTGACATGACGTTCATAAAGAAAACTCTGAAATGTGTCAACATGGTCATGAGAACTGCAGAGAACAAACACAAAAAAACAGAGGCATTGCGTAGGACAGTCACTAAGCCAAATCTTATGATGACTGATAAAAATATCGGCAAGTGTGGGCC
>QQSS02197210.1:0-12491 GCA_003687565.2 Craspedacusta sowerbii
CCTAGAATTAGTGAGTGGTGCCGAGGTCTACCGAATGTGTCGTAACAACATGAAAAATATATGAAGTTAAAAAAAAATTATTATTATTATTATTTTTATTGCTATTATTATTATCATTATTATTATTATTTTTATTTTCATTAATGTTATTATTATTATGGCTGCGTGGGCCGAGTGGATAACGCGCTCGCCTTGCAAACAAAACCTTCATGAGTGGCGCTAGTTCAAACCCCGGTCCGACCATGCTCGACATAGGCATACATCCCTTGGGGTCTTTAAAATGAGTACCACTCGGCAGCGTAATTACGCAAGTAATTTCGAACGGATTAGTCTGTAGATAAGCCTGTGAGGTGACGTGTGCACTGCCAGGCTGTAAAGGTTTAAACTACTGAGAGCTATTGTCAATGAAAAGGCCATCATCCGAGGCACCATGCTTAGAATAGTGAGTGGTGCCGAGGTATACCGAGTGTGTCGTAATAAAATGAAAAGATTTGAAGTTAAAAAAAAATAATATTATTATTAATAATAATAATAAAAATAAAAATAATAATAATAAAAATAATAATAATGTTATTATTAATTATTATTATTGCGTCGGCTATGAAGGTTTACCTTGTAGATGTTTGCTTCTTGTTTGCAACGTGGACAAATTTCTAACACGGTTTGCAGACCGACCGTGTGACACTTAAAGAAGATCGGCCTTTGTCGTTTCATGCTTTGAAGTTATGCCGCGGGGCCATGTCAAAAATTAGTAGAACAATAATTTGGTAATCCCATTGGACAACTGCAGATGCTCATCATTTTATAATAAATTTCGTGCTGGTTAGTTATCTTTCTTATAGCCTGCGCTCTCAGTTTATCGTTTGAATTGCGGCCAGACCAGATTTTTTGGCATCATCAAATTGATCTGAGACTAGCTTGAATCCTTGCTACAGAACTTACGAAAGGCTGTGATGACGTCATCAGTCCACTCTTCGCATAGAAACCTTTCCACATGCGCATAGAAACCATCCCACATGATTAAAGAGGCAATGCCCGCGGTGCATGACTCCATGTTTCTATTTGCTGTCCTCTAGAAAATTCGCTTGTGTTGTACTTGGAACATCATTTGCCGGCTAAGGCGAAGGCGAGCATGCGCGTCGAGCATGCGCGTCGAGCACATACGGCGCAGACCGCTGACCGGGCACGTGTCTTCGGGCCTTGCAGACGCAAAGATGTAAAAGTCCTGCAGTGAGAGATCGCAGCTTTTAAATTGTCAGGTTTTCTGACGCGTGTGCAAACGTATAACATGGCGAAAACGTGTTTGTGAACGCAACCAAGGCATTGGAGACTGTAAAGGTCTTCTTGTAGCCGTAGTTAACGAACCACGTACCTCAGACCAATCTTGAAAAATGCACCTACTAAGCACAAAGTATTTAGAAGGCTACAAGGTTTTTGTCGCTTTATGTCATGATGTCAGATCATCGAGTCGGTCATGCATCGTAGAGTTCTTCTTCAGTCGGTGGCTGTGCGAGACTCTCCTAACAAAAAGCGCTCGATGCAAAGCGTTTCGTTAAATATTAGTAAAGGAGATATTAGTAAAGGATTTATATATAATATAATATGTATATAATATGTATATGTGCGTGCATAACAATATTAATAATAATATAGATATAAATAATATAGATATATAATATAGATATAAATCAGTTTTGTTTTTTCAAATGACGTGCCTTGTTTGGAAAGTTTGCGTGCTGACCGGAAATCAAAATGGGCAGGCGAACGTAATGAATCCGCAATGAATTTTTTTGCTGTTGTTGCTGTTTTCTTTTTTTGTTAGAAAAATCTGGCTACCGTCCCCCGTCTCTGTTGCTTGCAGGTTGCCCGGCTACCCTTGCCCTCCCATGGCCTTGGTAGGGCGGAATCTAAATTCTGCTTCGCTACACCGTCTTGGCATATAGTCGTAGTCTGCAGTGTTTGCTTTGAACTGCTCACTGAATGCTCTGCTTCCCAAGTACTCTGCTTATACTTCTGCTGCTTCCGAGATGCGATCAGTTAGGGTGAACTGGCGTCTGGCTCAGGCACTTTATTTTGAACTCTCTTCGCCTGTTGTGCGAGAAAATCCATTTCGCACTTGCTGCCCTCCGTTTGCATGTGTTAAGTGCAAGCAGCTGGACAGAAGATGCGATCGCAAATAGATTGTTCAAAAAAGCACCAATTAACAATAGTCCGTTGAAGGTAGTGCAGCATCGCGGTTCGTTGAAGTTTTGGAGTTGGTATGTTGATGGGAGAAGCGCTTTTTTTGAGCTCAAAAATTAAAAAAAAAATGGTTGAACCTGCGCTGTTTGACGCGCAGTCGTCACTGACTTCGTCGCAGGCGTCGGTGATACTTATAGCCGTGCGACCGGCAACATCCAACGAGGTAGCCCACGCTATCTTTCCGTCGGCTGCTCACAATCCTATTTGGCAGCCATTGCTCCCCAAGTTTGCTGACCGCGAGCACGGTATTGACAGGTGCGATCTTGTAAAATTTCTTCCTGTAATGAAACTGCGGTCTGAGATTTTTTGATCTTCTGAATAAATAGGACTTGTTTGTACGATATCTTCGCGAGTGATTTAGGAAATATTCCCGCCCGAGTTTGTCATTCTAGGATTTCAATGCCCTTTCTTTAATCTTTGTTTTGGCTCTCTGAGATTTATTCGCGCTATTTTTTAGTTTTATTATTTTTTATTTAGTTTTATTTTTATTTTTATTTCGTTTTGTGTTGATTGTTTTCGTCTTATTTTAGACACGTTATATCTGGCTTGCACTATCGTTTACATACTCTCCACTGTGCAATTCTGGTGTAAATTAAGTAGCGCTATCGTGAATGACAGGAGTCGTTTTTAGCCAATATACCTTTATCGTGAAATTTTATAGCCTTACAAAGCAATGCTTTGTGTAGCTGAGAATGGTAACCGGGCTAAGGCTGTTCTCAACTTCCACGTTCTCTGGATAAATCCCATCATCCATTTGCCTGTCTGCGAGTTTCGTCACTTCTTTGTGCTGGTTAGCTATGTAGCTTGGTAGTTTTGAGCACGATTTTTTTCCGTTTGTTTGCTTTATTTATTCTATATTCTATTGTAATATTTTACTCCTCCGAATTTCGATATGATATGCGTGTTGCCTGGAGCTGGTGCATAAATCAAAGTCTGAGCTTGGAGCGTTGGCAAGGTTTTCACGATTTCATAGTATTAGTTATTCCTTATCTTCCTTGGTACCCCTGTGTCCTAAGACGGCGCATTTTGCTGCGCGCTTCACTGATTTCTAAACATTCTGCAATCCGTTCTTAAGCAATAAATGAAAAAAGGAAAAGATTTTTGTGGATCGAAGCACGCGGTTCGCACCAAGTCCTTTCTAGCATGTTCATCCGGCAGATCGGTTGCGCTGAAAGAAATACTGGCGCTCGGTCATAAAATATGGATGAGCCAGAACGAGGCTATGGAAAGAGCAGCTTCTCAGCTTTGTTCATGGCAGTGAAGGGGCAGCTTGGCATTTGGAGTTTGTTGTCCCTGCTTTGTTGCAATGAGATGTGCAGTTTGTCGAGAAAGCAGGTACGTTCAACCGTTCTCCTCAACTGCGGGGTCGCCAAGTGAAAGAAGCAGATGTGTGTGCAGATTTTCCGATGATGAGCAAAACCTTTGCATCCGCTTGAGAATATTTCCTACTTTTGAGCCATCCGCCATGCCATGTTAGCCGTTTGGCTACGATATGGTTTCGTCCGTGATGTGGTAAGATTTTGATAAATCTTAATGCCCGGGAAGCTGGGGAAAGGCCTTGCGTTGCCGTCTTAAAGGGTGGGGCCTTCTGAAACGTTCTTTTACCTCGTCCAGTTTGTGGAACACTTTCGTAATTATTTAACAGAAGGGTGCATTCCCGTATTGCTGGGCTGTATTGCACCGTCTCCTGTTGTTGTAGGAGTTTTGCGATAGCATCAGCGGCTTCAGTTTTGTCAACAAGACGGGCGTCATTTTGCTATATTTTCTTATTTCTATCGTGGCATATGATGAAGGAAGTCCCAGATGAGCGCTCACTGAACAGTGCTGTGATAGCGTGCGAATTCTTCCCTTGCGCCTGAGGGCACCATCTTAACACGGTTATCTCTTTATATCGGCATAAGCAAAACTTGAAGACGTTTTCAAGCATGGCCATTCCTTGTGCAGTCAATTATCAACACTGCTGTGACAAACCCTCTGCGTCTACTTATGCATATTCACGGCCGAGCTTGGGCAAGAATTTACCAATGATTCTACTTGCCTTGTCTTATGCTCGCGGTCCCTTTGAGTCCAAGGATAGACTGGTTCTTTAATCTGTTGTTGTTGTTGTTGTTGTTGATGTAGATGTTGTTGTTGTTGTTGTTGTTTTTAGCTCTTATTGTTGTAACTGTTGTTGTTCATGTTGTTGTTGTTGCTGCTGTTGTTGTTGTTGTTGGTGTTGCTGTTGTTGTTATTGTTTTTGCTGTTGCCGACAGGCTTTGCCAGAACCCGATTAGTATAGATTCGCTTCTGATCGTAGGACGCCAGAGCTGAAGCCTCGCCTTGGCTCCGCTGCTGATGGCCGCCGCCGGACGCTGTCCAACCTTCTCGATGTGTCCGCCGACTCGGATGCGCGGCGTCTGGTGCTGAAGAAAACGAAGAACATACCGGACGGTGTGAAGAAGTGGGCGGACTCTTTCGACCTGCTGCTCTCTGACGAAGGTAAGCGTCGACTTGAGGGAGGGGGGGGGGGGACTAGGTTGTTGAAATGCACGCTGGGGGCGGGAGGTCATGGTCGTGTTTAGGTAGTGCTTGTCTGTCTACAGCCCAGTTTTACCTGCATGTCGATCATACGATTGAACTGAAGGATGAAGGGCTTGCCAAAGAGGATGCGCATATGCGTTTTGGGATTTATTGGGTCACCCCACTTCCTTGGCATCAGGCGCACAAGAAGTTCCTCCTGCTCTATTGTATTCTTTTATTTCTCTCAATTTCCATTTAAGATTTGGCATGGTGGAATTACGTATTAATTGAATAGAAAATTTAAACTAATAACCAAATTCGAACGTGCTTACGACATGCTCTTGATTTCCATGCTTGCATCCAGAAATGTGAAAGTGGTTTTTGCTTCGTTTAGGCGGAGTGGAAGTGTTCAGAATTTTTTTACGTTCGGAATACAGCGAAGAAAACATGCGCTTCTATACTGCGTGTGAGGAGCTAAAGCACGCGCGCTCGTTTCGCGTGGGTCCGCGCGCAAAGCGCATATACAAGACCTTCATCGAAGACCACGCTCCGATGGAGGTCAACTTGGACTTTGAAACGAAGAAGTCCATCCGGGACGCCATGAAATCGCCCCACAGGACTATGTTTGATGAAGCACAGCGTAAAATTCGGGAGATGCTCTCTGCGGACGCTTATCCCCGCTTTATTCGGTCCGACTTCTACAAAGGATTGCTCAATAGCTAGTTTGGTCGTTTTTATTAATAGTAGATTCATGCGTGAGGCCTCCGTTTAGACGGGCTCGGGAACTTCGTGGTCTGTTTCTTCGCTATCGTGGAATCAATTTTTTTATTTGGCAAGGTGAAGTTCCTGATGCCTTAGCCCGTCCTCTATGATGATTTAGATCCTCGAATTGTTCTGTTGACTGGACTTTCGATGGATGTGCTCGCCCAAGGACTGGGTCCGAATCTGGATTGACAGCTTGTGCGCAATTGCAGTGCGCATGAGTTTAGTTCTACGCCCGTACTTTGTAAATACATGTTGCAAAGGCTGTTGTTGTTTTTCCTCTAAATTGAGCAGTTTATTTAATGTGTTTCTTAAACGAGATGTACACATGTTGTATTTGTTCTGAAACAGACGTATTTCGCGCAGGACTGGCTGTTTCGTTCTCTTCCTTGCCAGAACAGATCCAGATGAAGAGGCAATGCAATTTATGCTAGTGGGCGATGTTGTATATAAAAATCACGAAAAATTATGGCAAAATAACTTGCTCTAACAATTGAAACACTGATGTTTTATGATAAATAGGAAACTTTTAGAACGACCAATGCGGAAAGGGTAAGAAGCAGCAGTGGGTAGACAGTAATCTTAGAACTGCGGTGCCTGTAGACTATCAACCTTTTGCCTAGATCAAACCACCTGCAGCTTCGTAACAGGAACGTCTTTTGAAGTGAAAGACCGTCTTGAACCCACTCTAAAGCTTTCGATTTGTAGCGCTTTAGTGGCGTCAGTTGCTGTTTGAAGTAAATGGCAAACCAATTCCCTGCAATCCATTGTGTTAACAAACGGCTAAACAGGAAAAGGCAGTCAAGGAAACAAGACTTTCTTCACGGGTGGCCTGTTTGTGCTGCGGGGGAAATGGCTGCGTCGGTACGCGTCAGCTGATCCCTCTTGCATGCGATCACCGTTGAGGCCTTGGAATTTCTGACGGTAAGCATTGCCAGCAGTTATTGTAAGTGTCACGGACTTCAGGTGACCGCAAAGCTTCCTCTACCACCAAAGCAAGAGTCGCTGATCCAGATAACTTGATCTATAGCTGTGCTCAGGGGTGGTAGCAATCAGAGACGCGAGGAAGCGCGTTGGATTTCACTGAAACTACGAGTGTCGTCTAAGCAGGATGTATAGTTAACAGCTGGTTACGTGTTAGGACTAAGAATTTGACTTTGAGTAGCATGTGACATGACTCTGGCTGGAAAGGAAACCATGGCATTTCATTATGGCATAGGCCAAACCTGAGAAATGCGTCTTAAGGTGCTTCTGAGATCTGTCAAGCCGCGTGAAAATATCGCCCAGACTAGGGAATGGTAGAGCTCTCTTCCGTTTTCCGCGCGGTAAAAGTGCTAGCAACATGTGCTAGCAACAATTCCCTTTGTGCCGCCGATCCATACGGGAAAAACATCTGCGCTCCGGATCGCATGGCCACCCAGTGCCTGCAAACTTCTGTGGATTTTCGAAATAAATAAGGAGAAATCACTCAGCGTCAACAAGGTAAACGAATAATTTTGACATGCACGCGCTTTTGACTGCTGTGATTGCTCTGTTGTGCGAACAAACGGATAGGCTCGAGTCTAACGCAGCTATCACGCAGGTCTGCATCTGCCATCTGCGAAGTAGCGCAGATGATGATCCACTTTACAGGAAGCGCTGCTTGCGATGTGTGCAGTTATGCGGTAGATGCAGGTTTAAGATCAGCACACTAGCCACAGTCAATCATCGTCCCGGAGCGAATTTCTGCTGCAATGTTTACATTTAGGATTTTCTTCTTCCCGAGCGCCAATCCTAGGCTTCGTCATGGAGTTCATCGTTTGCCTGAGGGCATGATATACGATTGTCCCTTACGATGTTTCTTGTTCTTGCTTCGCAGTTCTTCCAAAACGCAGATAGAATGTCTGCAAAATGCAACTGCTTTGCGATGTAGGAATTCATCGTAAGAGAATTACCCTCTGCGGAAGAAGACCTGCGATTCTAGCTGACATGGATTAAACAGACACAAGAAGTTTGAAACTTCGGCAAAATTTGAAGCTGGTTGTGATCGCTAAAAGCACATTATGATGTCCATCTTTTTTTTTATTTATTAAGTAATAGGACGGCGATTGCACGGCAGAAAACTAAAAGCTATTAAGCTCGATTTGACCGATCTACCAGTAATGAACATCTTTAATGGCCGCATCTTATGTTGATACCATAGAGATATTATATACCCCTATGTTATACGTGGTAGTTATACTAAGATTACCTCTATGGTTGACACTCAACTGTGCGAACATGATGTAAAGTTGCCTCGAAGCGATGCGTACATGCATAGCTGGTCTCTTCCATAATTAGAGCCCAATCGCTTTTGTAATGGTCATGTGCCTGTTAAAATTTTCTAGGCTTGTGCTACATCTTCGTCTTATTCCCGTATTTGCCACATTTATACTTTCCAAATCTAACTCGGATATTGTTCTATAAACCTGAAATTTCTTCCGAATTTCCTTTCATGAAATCAAAAATTAGCTATACAAATAAAAGTCAGTTTATAGTAAAGTCACGTCCAATTCAAGTGTTAGAGCTGTCTTCCGCATGATCCTTGCCCATTCTTTCACGTTAATCAAATTAGCCAAACCAAGAACTCGTGGAACAGGCCCAATTGTTTATAACTCTCACTCTCTCTCATTCACACACACACACACACACACACACACACACACACACACACACACACACACACACACACACACACACACACACACACATACACACACGCACTATCCATCTCTGTATGTCTCTCTCTGTCTGTCTGCCTCTCTCTCTCTCTCGCTCTCTCTCTCTCACACACACACACACACTCTCTCTTGTGCAGTTTAAAAATAAGGTACGACCTACTTACTTCAGACCTTTGAAATGAAGCGTATAAGACGAAGAGAAATCTCAACCTTGCACGATCTGTTGCACTTTGTTCAACATGCCATCGTGGGATGCCGATTCGCATCGGACGCTGATGTATAGTCTACTCCAATTTGCGGTTCGCTCAAAGAGCAGCCATCAACATGTTTTCTTTTGCCCACCTAAGCCCGTTTTCTTACAAAATGCAGTAAGACTCAAATTGGCCATCAGAAAAGCAGCAAAAATGCACAACAAGGCGCAACCGAACGTCAGAAACAAGTAAATCAATCAACCAACCAACCAACCAAAAATGCGCACACATTTTACAAATTGTCGGGACTCAGGCTAATTAAACCCATACTGCATTCCGATCACCGTAAATGCGTTTAATTCAGCCATGGCGAGAAGTAGTAGTAGTAGTAAATTTTTTTATACTCGGTACTCAATCACCAAAAGTACAAAATGAAAATTCAAATTTACCTCATTTATATAAGGAGCTAGGTACACCGATCTGACATGTGCGTTGCTAGCAACATGCTTGAAATAATTGCGAATCCTTTAAATAAAACCAAAAGCTACCTTAAACTTGCTCGCAAACCTAATTACTACCAAATTTTTCAAGCAGGGCTAATTGCGTGTAGTGATCAGTGTACTTCTTAAAGACAAAGCGAAGAGCTCGCTCTTGAAAATTTTCGCTCTTCGATCATGAAAGTGCCGAGGAAAAGTGCCAAACAAGTGAACAATAATTAAGATTCGCCTGTAACTGTCCACTATCGAACTTTCTTGGACGTTAAAGAAAGATTTTAATCTAACGAGAACAATTAGTTGAGCCGCTGCTTTCCTGCATATATCACTAAATACATATATATATATATATATATATGCATATACATATATGTGCATGAATATAATATACATGCATGTGCGAACGATTCGTTGTCCTCAGCGTGTTTGTCACTTTTAGTTTTTTGAAGGAGTTGAGTAAGGTCCCTTATAAAAGCATCAAACAGTATTTGGCCGAGGATGGATCCTTGTGCCACTCCAGAAAAGATTTCTTGGGATGTACTGTAGACGTCCCATTTTTGAGAGGCCTGCTTTCGCCCTGTTAAGAAAGAGTGCGTATAGATGACGGACTTTTTACTTAACCCATATGCTGTCAGTTTGACTACTAGTAGGTCATGTGCTATGCTGTCAAGCTCTTTCGATAAATCTATTAGCAGCGCACCAACTAAATCGTGGTCTAGATTTGAGCGCCACTAATAACCTAATGAAAGCATGTTGAGTACTATAATTTCTCCTATATGCAGAAAGAAAGACAGATATTGTTTTTCTATGTACGGGTTGACCTGCTCTTTTAATGTGTTTCTAACATTTTAGAGAGTGTTCATGTGTTCAGAATACTTACAGGTCTGTGTTTTTTTTTTTGCTTGTGCGCGATCGTCTCCTTTATATAAAGGAGTAGTTGTGGCCATTTTAGCGCGGTCAGGGAACTTCCCTTCAGAGAGCCTCGCATTTATTCGTGATTGTTGCATCAAGAACGCCTGCAGCCAGCTTGAATAACGTAGGCGAGAGTTGATCTTCGACAGCGGATTCATTTTCATCTAAGAAGTGAAGTAGAATGTTCATCTTCTGCACAGAAACCTACAAAGGTACTCAAAAACCTCATTATCCACGAAGTTTTTCTGAGATTTTATTGCTCTAATACTTGGGTGAGCTTAGATTCAAGGATGTGTTTTACAATCTTGTCAATGTCCTCATTAGGAAAAGCTTTTGAACGTCCTTTGGTTAGCGGCCGCAACTACTTTCAACAATGTTAATGTAATGCTTATTAAAGATCTCAGTTAGTTCATTTGTGTCGAAAACAATATTCTTTTGTGGTCCAGTAGCATAATGTCTTTCTGTGCGCTGCCACCCCTGTTACTTACGTCAGGATTTATTACGTTCAATAATTTTTGGTCGACGTTATGCCGTTCTCTGAGGCTCTTTGAAATGGACATTAAATAAAATAAATTATTTTCAAAGCAACACATTTTTTCTCTTGTTTATTTATTCGCAACGTTTGTCATCGTTTGATTAATCATTTTTACGGTAAGTCTGGATCCGTCCTTAAAAGCCTTTCTTAGCTTTTTCGTCAAAAAAAGGACTTGCTTTTTAGGTAAACTTAATATTAAAACATCAACTTCATAAACTTAAATGCTTTAAGTAACTGCTACTCGAACCAAATCAGCTATAACTATAGTATCAACAACAATGCTGCCTAGTCTCGAGTCGGGAAGAAAATTTCCCTATTTATTTAATGAAGCCATTGGCGAAGAAATTTTAGCAGGAAACCTTCATTGATTTAATCTTATTCGTACTTCGAATTCAAGGAGGTCAAACCGTTACCACCAACAAGGGTAAAGTTTGTATGCATACAATAATGAGTGAAATGAAAATCCATTTTGCAGCAGCTCGGTACTTCGTAATGGCATACTTGATATTAAAAACCACTGCAAACCCCGTGCAAGTGTGACGTTCTTGCTTGGTTTCCCTGAGTTAGTTTGATCCAATGCATTCAGAACACACTTTGGGTATACTCATTATCAATAACCTAGAACTCTCACTCTGTTTTACGCTTGAAAGCTGGGCTTCAGTAAATCTCCTCGAAGATACAACATGGCCTGCGAGCTTACTTTTTCAGTTCCTTGCAGTAATTTTGTTGGACAGTGTTAAAATACATGTGTTTAATGCCTCGAAAAATAACAATGCCAAAGATTTTGCAATAGTCCAGAGAGGATATTTCTATATGGGTATGGCATTATAATCCGAGAAGGCCTATGGCCTCCTTATGGAATGCCGTTGATACTTCGAGCATGAAACGGTGAGTGTAGATTCAGTTTTCTTTTTGAAAAGATCATAGACGCTGCAGTGGCTTTTAGAAGTTAAGAAGTTAAGACTGGATATTTTCATCTCAAGTTCATATCTGATGACTTAGATACTTAGAGAATGATAGTATATATACGTTTCTCCTGGAATATGTGAGATGCAGCATAAAAGACATATCAAGGAACATTCGATAAGCAGACTTTTTAACTCTTGTATATAAATCTTATACGAAAGTTAAGCACAATCGCCGAGATATTGTCTAATGGAATCATCAATATCGTCGTTGCTTAATTGTTGAAGTTTTGTGCCCGCTAGACATCAACAATGATGTATTCAGGTTATATCTACACATTATTTTTTAAGGCTGCTTACTACAGGAAGCGAGTTCGTATTATGCTATAGTTTCGATATTCTTGACTAAAAGACGTTCGCTTTTTTCCACGAAAGACGTTGGCGTTTCACGTATTGCACTTGGCACGGTAGCCGTCTTTCCATTGAGTATGGTGGGTATACTAAACAACTATACTTCGAACTAGATAAAGTTAGCCAGGACTTCATAAGGTCGCATTGATGACATTAATGATTAGGTATTTGATTCTTAGTAGGATTAAGTAATATATCCGAAGGTACTTGGTTCTTCGGGTTGTTTCATTGATATTTTTTATTTTATTTTATGTTTTGCCTTCATTCTCTCTGTTTCGGTACTTAAGTACTTTGTCAATAGCACAATTCATACTGAAACGTTGGCGCTCATACCAAGGTGACATCCTCGATCCTACTGCTACGGCTATGCAGGATGCCCCCTTCTCCAAGAAACGTTAAGATTGGAAAGTAGTGCTTTTCATTTTGACACGCATAGACACTAGCTTAATTATTATATTTAGACCTTAGATTTATTATTATTTAGATTACACAGTTATAGTTATCAAGTCGCAATAGTTCTATTTAGCAGCGAACCGGTCATGAAAGGAACATGTTTTGAACAGCAGACATGTTAATGTGTAAATCGTGTTTAATATCAAGTTGTTTTTTTATTAGTTATCGTTTTCGTGTGGCGTGCGCAATAGATTATCTTATATTTGTAGCGAGACTAGACATACTAAAATTATAATCACATGTTTGTATATAGTTGTTGTTTTTTTTTTTTACTCCAACCTGAACTCTCTCTTGAACTTATACTCTTCTTGAACTCGTATTCTGATAAACAACTCATAACCTTGGTATATATATATATATATATATATATATATATATATATATATATA
>QQSS02197221.1:0-12490 GCA_003687565.2 Craspedacusta sowerbii
TGTATGTGTGTTTGTGTATGTGTGTGTTTATGTGTGTGTGTGTGTTTATGTTTGTGTTTGTGTGTTTGCTTGTATGTGTGTGTTTGGTGGAAGCTTTGGACTAGGTAGAAGTAAACGTGTGTGAGATGGACCGTTAGAGTCAGACTTTTAGGTTGGGTCGCTTCTAATGACCCGATTCACGGCCATCGCTGTGTAGGGAGCGATCTGTGTGCCTGGTGATCGTGTAGGGAGTGTCAAACATGTCTGCCGTTTATGCTTGTAGTGATATCGTTGTGGCGAGCATGTCGACAAAGACGATCTCCTTTGCGCGTGCCCAGTCGGGGTGGATCTTCAGAGCGGACCGAGTTGTACGGTAGCCTCGTGTTGGAAACGATGCTGCTTTTTTTTTCGACTTCGTTCCTGTTATTGTCAAATTGGCGTCGCCTAATTTATTTATTTATTTATTTATTTATTTTTTATTTATTTATTTATTTATTTATTTATTTATTTATTTATTTATTTTGCGTGCGTTGGAGAAGCTGGTTTGTGCGCCCTGCTCAAAGAGACGTATCACACATAGTTGACCGATAGTTATCCGTTCCTATATATCTTCTTTGCCCAGATATTGTTTCTACCCCCTCCTGTCCCCTCATGTGTAATACTCTGGCATTGGATGAAGTATCAGATACCGAAGATATAATTGGCCAGCTGTAGCAATAGGCTAACTGTAATTCAATTGTTATCATGTAGTCTTTGTCTCATATGTCTAGCGTATTTAATTTTTAATTGTTCGTGCTTGTGAATTGCTCGTAAGTGCGACCATTACCGAAGTTAATCGGTCCTTTGCAATTTGCACCATTGGTAAGGAGCGTGCAAGAAGTCGCTTCTTCGTTTTGTCTGTTATTTTGTCTGTATTTTTTTTTCTTTTTCTCTCAAGGATTTGGTTGGTAATACGGAGTGTGACGTTTATTCCGTCGTTGGAATGAATCTTATATCAAGGAAGAGGTACAGTAATGTGTGTGTTATGCTATATAAAGTATGCGTGTGTGTATGCATATGTTGTGTTTGTGTGTTGTATGTGCGTGTGTATGTGTTTGCATGTGCGTTCCTGTGTGTATGTGTGTTTGTTGTATGTGCTTGTGTATGTATGTATGTGTGTGTTGTGTGTGAGCGTGTGTTTGTATTTGTGTGTGATCTGGCGTGTGTGCGCATGCTTGTCGTGTACCCGCCCTTGCGGCGTGTGGATAAATGACAGGGTCTCTAATTAAATTGAATTATTGGCGTCATATCCCCGAGCATTGTTTCATTAAGTAGCTTTGACAGTCGCGGCATGCCTAGCTTGGGCCTCTCAAATTGCACGGTGATAAAAGTAAACCATCGAGTTTGATCATTTAAAAATGGAACTAAAAATTGAGTTTCTATTATGTTTGTCTCATGTACGCGAATAAGGTGCTTTCGAAGTTGATAAGTGTAAATGTTAGGTTGCCGGAAAGCATTTCGTGGAGAGCATTACTTGTTCGTGCAGAAGTGATCGATGGACTTCGGTCGTTGTCGTCTTTCTGTAATCATTACTACTGGAGAGCGAGCTATTTGATTTGATATTTGAATGGTTTTTGAAAAATTTTGTGCGAATGTCGTAGCTGTTCGCGTTCGAGAATCCATTGAGTAACGGTGAGTCTATATACTGAAATTAGGTAACCATAAAATCAACTAGATATGTGTACACGCGGATCGAGTAATCCGCCGCGCACCGCTTAAGCCACAATGCTTCATATGAACATTATAGCCTGTAGACATCTCTACCAATAGTGCTTCGTTATACAATAACCTTCGCGGAAGGGTTAATCTTTAAACGTCTTAATAAGTCTAGAAGTATGTCTAGTAAGTCTAGAATTGTGTCTAGTGGTTCTTGTAAGCCAGTGGCATAGATTTGTAGTCAGATGGAGCTTTCGTTGCAGATGGGATGTGACGGACGTTGATTGATTTTTTTTTACGCGTAACACAAGCCAGTGCTCTACCCCGGGCGTTAGCTTGCGCCTTGGATGTAAGGTTATTCGTGATGGTGTTTTTGTCTTGTTTTCCTTCGTGATCAACAGATTTTTCGTGTAGGAGAGAGCACTTGTCTGAGGAGGACGTGAAGAAAAACAAGGTGGGTGCATCCTCGTTGTTCTTTGCTCGCATGATTCCCTTTCGACGAAAAGACTTGTCCGCGTTGAGTATTTCAAGTTGTAACGATGTTTTGTATGTATGTGCTTGTGACTTTGTTACAAGCAGGTCGAGTTTGAAAGCAGTAGAGTCAGTGGCACAGTGTTAACCTAGCTCTTGCGGTTTAAGTCTAGCCAGGAGGTGCAGTGTTCAACTTGCTCTTGCGGTTAGAGTCTAGCCAGGAGGTAGGGGAGTGCGAGGGCATGCTTTAGCACGGATTGTTTTTTCTTGCAGGCGTTTGTCGACGCGTTCAACAAAGGTGACTCGTCTGTCATGGAGTGTCAAGAAGAAAAGGTGTGTCACTCATTCATCCGTAATTTGCGACTTCGTATCAGCAAATGCGTTAGCTTTTCGGGGAGGGTGTAATACCAGTTGTTAGGTCCTGGTTGACTTGACGAACAATTCGTTAAGATTTCTGGCTTTTTCTTTTTTGTTGTAATGACAAAACTTTGACTTGACTACCTAGCCGCCAAGGCGTGACTCGCTTCCTGCACCACCGAAGACCGCTTGCACGTGGCAGGATTATATTTCGACCGACATACAAAAGTATGTAGAGTATACGCTCTTTTCCTTCCCATGTTTGAATTCTAGTACGCTGACCTTTTTTGTATGCACATGTGTGTGTTTGTCTTTGTAGGTGTTGTGTATACGTGTGTTTGTAGGTGCGTATGCAGATGTGAGCATAGGTGTGTGTGCTCGTGTGTGTGTTTCGAAGCGAGGCAAAGTGAGCATTTGTTTAATGTTGGCGTTTCTTCACATCTGTGGAGTTGGGTGTCCGGTGTACCTCCTGATCGATACCCTTTCATCGTTTTCTCTCTCTCTCCCTATCTCTTCTGAAGACCTCCGCATTTGGGGCGCAAAATGATTGCTCGGGAGGAGAGGAAGTCGATCAAGGCATCAGTTTGGATGGTATGCTAGAGTTGTTGTGACTAGTGTCAATCAATTGAACAGCAAATGTTTTAGGAAGAGGAACCCTGCCACTAATGCGTGGTCATGATCGGTCCTTGCGACGTTAGTGGAAAATGTACACCATATGCAGTCCGGTTTTTCATATATTTTTTTCTTGCTTGATTTGTTGGCCTGAAATTGAATATGAGCCTTGTGACGCCGGCTTTATATTGCATGATTTAAGTGATTTGTTTTATTGGTTAGTTATTTAATGTATGCATTTATTTACTTTAGAGAAGAATTTAAAACCCTCGATGGGTAAATCTTCAAGGCTAAGAATAAAGCTAATAATTTTCGTGACGTTTCGGTCCTTTCTTGGACCATCTTCAGACTAAGCGAACAAGAATCCAAAAAAAGAAAACCCGAAAAACAAAAACAAGCAGAGCACACATCGCCAGAGTCACATCTTCGAAGTCGAGCTAAAACAGCTTCAACTAAATCAAGTCTGACGGTACGTTAAGTGAGTTTGCGAATTTATGGTGCGCGATGATCAAGCTCTCAATTAGCAGACACTCCCATTTGGAGCGACACCTGCGCAGAGTAGTGAAGCGGGCGTGAAGATCGAATTTGATCGGCAATTGATGAGTAGCCAGGTGTTGACCGATTGAGCTCAACTTTTGCTTGTGTTCCTCGATGCGTTGGTGCATCGTACTGGGACTTGGATAAACAACTGACAGATGACAAGCGATCTTTAGCTTCTTCGATGAAGTCGTTTGCGCTCGCCTATGCTGAGTATAGAGGTAACAAGCCTCCGCGTGCTTTGACTCGTGCCATCAATAGGCTACGAAACCGTACTGATATCGTTATTACAGAGCCAGACAAGGGATCGGGTGTTGTCATCATGAACAAGGATATTTACGTCAAGCTTCTCAAGGAGGCTTCAGTCTCCGATACAGCTAAGTTTGCAAGGGTTAGCGAAGAACGGGCAAAAACACGAGGCCGCTCACCCAAATTTTATCACCCACTGCTAGAACGTGAGAAAGAGCTCAACGAAACAGTCAAGAAGATTTTGCCCAAAACAGTCGACAAGCTTGGTTCTAGCTAAGGTGTTTGTCTTGCACACCTTCGTGGCCTGCCGAAGACACAGAAAATAGATCTAGCCATGAGACCTATACTTTCCGCAACTGGAACATACAACTTCAAATTGGCGGAAGGGCGAGACAAGTTGTTGAAACCGCTGGCTTCAAATCATCACGTAATAAGAGACATTCTTGATTTCGTTGAGAGGGAACTATCTGGAAAGGCTAAGAGGCCAGGTGAAATACTGTCTTGCGATGTCACGTTGCTTTTCACGAATGTGCCAGTAGATGAGACGATAGAAATCCTTGTTGACAAAGCTTGTCAAGACGATCGGGTCGGTTAAATAAAACTCCTAAACTTAGCATCTCTCGGGCTTGCGCAAGCTACTCCAGTTAGCGGAAAGAACCAACTCTTTACATTTGACGTTGCTTTGTACGTGCAACGGGATGGAGTTAGCATGGGATCGCCACTTGGCCCTTTGATGGCGAATACAATCGCTTTGTCGATGACACCTTGAGAATAATTCCTAGTGAAATTGCGGCCGAAGATTTCCTCAGTGAGCTTAACAGTCCTACCCATCAGCTCTGACCGTATTGTATTTGACCCATTGTACCCATCAGCTCTGACCGTATTGTATTTGACCCATTGTACCCATCAGCTCTGACCGTATTGTATTTGACCGTATTGTATTCGACCGTATTGTATTTGACCCATCAGACCTGACCGTATTGTATCTGACTTTGTCGAAAATTGCATTACCCGCCAACGTAACTTGGATGACAGTGTCGCCAATGAAATCGTGTGATTCCTTATTCCTTATAAGGATGAAATGAGTGCGCGCAACCAAAAGCACCGTCTAAAGGATCTGGCATGGAAAGTACGGGTACAAATTCAGCCAATCTTCACCAGCAGAAAAATTGGCGAAAGTTTTAGACCAAAGGAATGGAAGCCAAAGATTGTGAGTCAACAATGCGTTGTTTATAAGTTCAATGTGGCCAGTGCGACGCTGGCTATATCGACATGACAACCCGCCACCTGCACCAACGCATCGAGGAACACAAGCAACAGTCGAGCTCAATCGGTCAACACCTGACTACTCATCAAGGGCTGATTGATTTCGATCTTCACGCCTGCTTCACAACTCTGCGCAGGTGTCGCTCCAAATGGGATTGTCTGCTAATTGAGAGCTTGATCATCGCGCAGCATAATTTCGCTAACTCACTTAACGTACAGTCAGACTCGATTAAGTTGAAGCTGTTTTAGCTCGACTTCGAAGATGTGACTCTGGCGATGTGTGCTCTGCTTGTTTTTGTTTTTCGGGTTTTTGTATTCTTGTTCGTTAGTCTGAAGATGGTCCAAGAAAGGACCGAAACGTCACGAAAATTATTAGCTTTATTCTTAGCCTTAGAAGATTTATTTACTTATTTATTCATTTATTTTTTTATTTATTCACTTATTTATTCATTTATCAGCCAGTTAAGCGTTTGAAAATCTTTTTGTTTAGAGCGAGACGTTTCCTTTGAGCGTAGACCTGTAAGTGAAAGGCAGATTTAATTTCTCGGAGATTGAACTGGGCTTGCGCGGCTTGCTCACGAGGCGCATTTATTTCGCTTGGACTACCTGTAAATCCAATATAAAATGCGTAATGAAGGAATGCGTTTCAAAAATGATAAGCATGATTCTTGCCAGAAGTTTATGTTTGTTTGTTTGTTTGTTTGTGTGTGTATGTGTGCGTGTGTGTGTGTGTGTGTGTGTGTGTGTGTGTGTATGTGTGTGTGTGTTTGTGTGTGTGGTCGCATTGTCTTTCTTACTTTACGGTAAGGATTCGTTAGCAGCTTTTGCTTCTATGTTAAGTATTTTCGTGAGCACGACAACTATTTCTAGTTTGCTACTTGAAATGAAATATATCTGAGGTTTAGTAAACACGTTGCATCTTGAACTAGCACACGTATTAAATGTGGTTCCGTCCAATAGATACGTTTGGAGGGGGTAGGGATACCTGAAAAAGTTTGATACGCGTTTGTTTTTGTTCAAGGTTGCTGAACGTGCTGAATGTGATCGCTCCGTCCAAGCATTTCGATAAAATGAAGGAATTCATCGCCCTGAAGTTGCCTCCTGGATTCCCTGTGAAATTTGGTAGGGTTATTTTGGCTCTCATTGATAACTCACCCCCCCCCCCGCACACACATACACGCAGACAGACAAACACACACACAGGAAAGCACACGCACGCGAGCGCACGCGCATGTCCACACATGCACACACACACACGCACACACACACGCATGCCCACGCACGCACACGCATCCCCACGCACGCACACGCATGCCCACGCACGCACACATGAACATACGCACACTTGCACAAACTTGCACGCGCGCTCACCAAGCAGCCTCTCGCACGCCTTCTCGTTATCGAAATCTATGAACAAAGCTTCACATTGGCTGAGCGTCAACAGCATAGTTTGCTCATGTCTTGCTAAGCGATTTTTTCCGCGAGCCCATTGTGCTAGGGACCAGTGGATTGTATTAAGCGTGTTTGCCACGACACCGTTATGATAGAGACCAGCCGATTTTATTGATATCACCTGGCAGAAATCAATAGAGTGAAATTCTTTTAGAAATTCCGGTCATGCCTACTGTGGTGGCGCGGATAACGTTTCAAGACTTCAGGTTCGCCAGTGATCTCTCGAAAGACATGTTTGTAGTGCCGAGCAGTTTTAAGGTAGGATTCTTCTTACTTTGGTTGATAAACGGGTTGGCTGGCTTGCTGGCTGGCTCGCTGACTGGCTGGCTGACTGGCTGGCTGGCTGACTGGCTGGCTGGCTGGCTGGCTGGCTGGCTGGCTGGCTGGCTGGCTGGCTGGCTGGCTGGCTGGCTGGCTGGCTTTCTTTAATTTTTTGGTTTGACTGCTTGTCGTTCCGTCTGAGATATCAGGCATGTCTGCGACTTTCTATGACTATCTGTCTCATCTTGAAATATATATTTTTTCCTATTTATCTTCGTTGGCATTCGAGAATGTGCTTTTGAAACTTTTCCTTTTTCTCATTTTTAGGAAGATCCAAGCCACTTTCCAGATCTTTAGCGTCCCTGCTCCTTTTTTCTTAGTTCTTTCGGCTGTTTCTACTTTGGTCCACGCCTGGTTGCTGGTTCGTTCTGTTGCCCTTCTTACTCCCCTCCAAGCATTTCCACTGATCACCTCTATATTTCGTAAACATTTTCACGAATCACTTCTATATTTCATATGCGTTTTCACTGATCATTATTATATTTCGTTTATATGAAGCTGTACGTTGGTTTTTGTTGCGTCGGTTCTTTCAGGGAATGATTGGAGTAGTGGGCAGTTTTTATCCATGACGCATCTTCCTTACGTTTTGTGTGATTTATTAGTATGTGACCGTGCATTTTGTGAGTGGATTTGTGTAGATCATAGATAACGTACGGTCCGATGCTGCTGAATGCGTTGTGAGAGATATCTTGGCAACCTGAGAGTAATCTGTAACCGAGCGCCTACCCGAATGTGCCGTTTGCCATCTATCGGCGGCCCTTGTGAATCTCGCTATGGTCATTTCGCTCCGTTTTGAATGAGAGCGCCAATTCAGCCATTTTAAAAGAAGTTTCTTCATGTTTTGCAGAAGATTTTTTTTTTCGTGAATTGGCCTCACCAGCAGGGACCTTGTTTATTTATCCAAGTTGTTGTTTGCAATTCGGTTCCTTTCCAGGTGCCTTGTTGACACCATTTGTTGACCGTCGTGATGCGTGGCGTTTTCGTGGTTGCATTCTGTTGCTTGTTTGATTATGATTATTTTCCTCAGCTTTTATTTATTTGCCTGGCATTATTGACTTAAAGTACGAGAAGTATTTTAGATATTTTGAAATTATACGCGCAGGTGTCTGACGTGCAAAACAATTTCAGAAAGACTGCCCGATATTGGTATTCGGGTCTTCACTGATGTCGCCTTGGGTTTATTTCGAGATGCGACGGAGTTTCTGTGTTCTGTTATTGGTGGAGTTCTTAGTGCAGATTTCTTGCCTGAGGAGCAGTTTTTCCCTTACCCGAGTTGCTGTCCGGTTGTATCTCTCACATTTGTGGCGCGCAATTTTTATCAGGGTGAACTATTTCTAGCGAGGTTTCCTAGATTCTCTATCTCTAGTTTGTATTCAAATAATATAATTCCGAGCACTTGTGTGAGTTATATTAAAAGCAAAGGTGTTGTTTAGTTTCGTGATTCGGTGCCCAGCGAAATGTGGCTTTAGGCTAGCTCTGTAGCCCGCTTTGGTTCGCATTAAGGTTGAATTAGCCACCTTTCTGCGTCTGGGGACCTCTCTGGTTTCCTGTTCGGTTTGAAATCTAATTCGTTGGTGACCTGTGACGCAAGGTGTGGTATTTTGAGGAACAAGGATATATTTTTGTAATTGTTAGAGTTTGTCTACGTAATCTCAAACGACCCAAATAGCGCGTGGTTTGCAGGTTTTACGTAACTTATTTTGAACTTATTTTGAATCACACGTGTTCGATTCTTGTTGTGGAGATAAGCATCCTTCGTTACATGGCCGGTTCTTATTGTGGAGATAAAGATTCGTCGCGCGTGACGGACGCACTGCTGGGATATTTCAAGGCTCGCGTGCTCTGGATGTTTGGAAGGAATTTGAAAGGAAAATCGTGCGCCGCTGTCTGCGATGTTTTGATCCCAAGCTGCTTCGTCGTAGCCAAGTTGTGCATCGTGACCGGGCTAGGGTTCACGACCGGGCTGAACTTCGTGACCGGACTGAGCTTTGTGATCGGGCCAAGCTTTGTGACCGGGCTGAGCTTCCTGACCGGGCTGAACTTCGTGACCGGGCTGAGCTTTGTGACCGGACTGAGCTTTGTGATCGGGCCAAGCTTTGTGACCGGGCTGAGCTTCGTGACCGGGCTAAACTTCGTGACCGGGCTGAGCTTTGTGACCGGACTGAGCTTCGTGACCGGGCTAGGGTTCACGACCGGGAGGATGCAGTTTTAGGAAACGTCTTCTGCACCTGTTTTCGCACGCAGTTGGGATAGATATTGTACACGTTTCAATGAAAACAATTTTTAAAAAGTGATTAAGTTTATTGACTTGCACGGGTTTTCGTCTTTCCCGTCGGATTTTAAAATCCATTCTCGCGCCGCTTTATAGAAACCTTAAGCGCTTCGGTCACCGTAGTTTTTTTGTCATCAGACAGTAAAATGATTCAGCGCATCATCAATGTTTTCATAACCCTCCGTTAATCAAAGTGCTGCCAATCGTGAGAGAAAGTAGAACCTTTACCACGTCAATCTTTTGAGGAGATCCACTGCATCGAATCGCCTGTATGGAGCTGAGCGGTTTAACCGACTAATTCGGGATTTATCAAAAGAAATTGGTGGAGTCTTCGTACATTCCAAGCAATTACAAAGGAATCAGAACTAATCACTATTTTCTTCCTTATTTCATGGGGTTATTGCCCGTAAAGCCAGTCTATAGACGTAAAAAAAGCGAATTAATAGAAAAAAAATTCTATCCCTCAATGCATGTTCAAGTGATGATAATTCTAAGCAAAAGCATTACTAACGCCATGTATTGACTTATCCAGCAACTCAACACGAAGGTCCGTCGCCTTCGTAGAAGAAATCAAATAAATTACTGACGTAGAAATGAGAAGAAAGATCTCTCCTCTCGACATGCGGTCATTACAAATGAAGCTTTTCATTTAATCAAGTTTTCCTCGTTTGGCCAAACCTACTTGCTTTCGTCCTAACTTCACAAGAAGTAACCGCAATTGTGCTTGGTATGCGATTTTCGGTGCCCGGCATTTTTTCCCGTCACCAAGCAACGTTCACAGGACACCGATGCCTAACCCTTTTCTCCGTTGTTGCTCGAGCTCCGCTTGGCGACGCTCCTCTTCCATTCGTTCTCGCTGAAAAAAAAAATCCTTTCTAAAACATTTCAACACGTCGCTAATTCTTAAGTCTGTGTAAGTGCTAAAAATTGATCTGCGTCAAACATGTTTTGGCAATTTAAGCCTATCAGCGTTGAAAACAGTCACTTTGTATGAAATAATACCAGCATCGACAAAAATTAAATTCACAACAACATGCAATTACTTGCTCTTTTAAATATTAAAGTATACATATAAATGCTTTCATTTTTCTTAATTCAAAGCAGCAGGAGCAAATTCGATGAATCTGAAAATTTTACAGTAGAATCAATAAATTTTTTAGGTTTGTAAATCCGCACCCGACGCTGGGCCAGTTATTTCACAGCAAAAATATTCAATTTATTCGTTAGCATGACAACTGGTAACCAGCAACACATGCCAAACTCTTTGACTTGCTTGAACTTGGTGCTGGTTTTAAGCAAGTCAAATCTTGGCAGCTATGCGAGTGCCCAACCCAGCTGGTAGTCTAATAGACGAACCCGGATTTTCACCTGTAACTCGACGGCTGACAGGTTTTCTTGAAGCCAGAATCTCTGAAATCCATGGACTCAAAATTTGTCCGATCGGGTCCATTCGCTCCGTTTCCCAAGTTTACTTGAAAAGATTATCGCCTTGTGGTGCCAGCCAGGGATGGACTAACGAGAGATATAAGAGTTTGGCGGTTCTGGGTTCTAGTCCAGCTATAGGGGTCTGGAAGCAATCACAGCCTGATTGAAAAGGGCAGTTCCCCCCTCCCCTTAAGTCGCGAAAATCGACGATCAAAACTACTTCAACAAAACAACTCCCCCCCCCCCCCCCCCCCATTGTAGAAAGGGATGGGCCACCCTAATTAGTAACAATGCCTGCAAAAAAAAATTAATGCTCTTCTTTGGCAAAGCGGGAAATCTTCAGCGTTGGATCAAGCGTTAGCTCAGGTTTGCAAATATTTAACATCTTCATCCTTCCCTTTGCAATTCCATACTCCACTTCAACTCTAACTCCTCCACCTCCACTGCCTCCTCCATCTTCAACTTTGACTCCTCCACCCCCACTGTCTCCTCCACCTTCAACTTTAACTACTCCACCTCCGCTGCCTCCTCCACCTTCAACTTTGACTCCTCCACCTCCACTGCCTCCTCCACCTTCAACTCTAACTACTCCACCTCCACTGCCTCCTCCACCTTCAACTTTGACTCATCCACCTCCACTGCCTCCTCCACCTTCAACTTTAACTACTCCACCTCCACTGCCTCCGCTTAGAAGACCATGGCCTTTTCATTACATGTAGCTCCATCAAAACCAAAGTAACGGGTTTGAATGCGACTGAAGACTTTTTTTGCAGTATAAACGACTTATTGATCCCTCACTTCTTCATTCAAGACCATAGTATCTGGTCGGTATACACTAGCAGTTAATGTCAAGAAAGAAATATGGCTGAAAATTCTCAGTAATCATTAACAAAGGCGTTTAACCATTAAAATGCTCCTCCCTATCACGAGTGACCGCATGAAGAAGTTCTCTCGTAAAGAAGAACAACCTCACGAATTCCTACATGACTAGCGTCATCTTGCAAGATCGATTCAGTGCCTGTCGGTCTATGATAATGCAGGGGTGTAACAGTCACCCCAGCAGATGTGGCGCTTAGTTGTTACTGTAAGCAAAAGCAAGTTTGCAGCTTTTTAGATTTAAGCAGCTTTTAACGCGTACAAAAGATTACCTGAAGAAGGGAGATCTGATTCATCTTCAACCGGTCTGTCTCGCTAAACATTGCGCCGATTGCTTGGTTCTAAAATAATAATAATCATTATAATAATAATAATCATTATTATTATTATTTATTAACAATCAAACTTAATACTTTAGAAAGCGTTCATACTTAGTATTTATAGTTGTCTTCACGCCTCCTTTTTAATCATTATCATTATTATTAGTAGTATTGTTATTATAAAATAATAATCTTCATAAACATAATACCAATAAAAATAATTATAAATTTAAATAATAATATTAATAATAACAATACTAAAAACAATATTAATAATTACAAAAAATAATAACTAATTAATAATAAGCATAAGAATAATAAAATTATTATTATTATTACTATTTCTATTATATTTACATATATATATATATATATATATATATGTATATATATATATATATATATATATATATATATATGTATACATATATATTAATAATAACTATTATTATTATTATTATTATTATTGATTATTAATAATAGCAATAATAACTCATAAAATAACAATATTAATAATCATAATAACAATAACTTTAGTAATAATAATTTTTTTTTAAACTTCATATATTTTTCATTTCATCACGACACATTCAGTACACCTCGGCACCACTCACTAGTTCTAGGCATGGTGCCTTGGATGATGTCCTCTCCTTCTGAA
>QQSS02197232.1:0-12490 GCA_003687565.2 Craspedacusta sowerbii
GACGAAGTCGCACTGTGCTGGTTAGGTCTTCTTAGGAGATTTGCCAAACAGGGTAGCCACAAAAATATGTCACATACTCTGCTTGCCCACCGGCCGCCGCGTGGAGGCTCTCCTAGTTGGCCGGCAATGACAATGACAATGAAAAGACAATGAGTCCTTCGATTTCCAGGACGCATTTAGACAAGTCGCTCTCTCCTCCAAAACTAACTTAAAGCTAGAGCAACCTCTATTAAAAGATGTGAAGATTCATGTCGTTCAACACAGTGCCGTCTCGATACCACTCATATCCTCATGCTCTACACGTAAGTTTTAGCTGCCTAAATTTTATCCTTAGTTATTTTCGTCTTATGTGGCTTAAATTAGCGCAATTAAGGAGATGAAATTTTGTAAGTAAAATTTAGTACGTGATTTCTAAATTTAAGACGATGGTACCATTTGATTAGTGTTCGTTCGCTATCATTCCTTCCAAAATGACGGTGCATCATCCAAACGCAAAGTTTACGGTCGAGTATGAAGTCAATGTCAAACAGCCCTCTGTACCATCGGCCGACAACATACAATGTGGGTAATTTTCCTAAAATTACGTTTCCTTAAGACTTTCATCGGAGACCTTCGAATAAAATGAATGCGCTCTTTCCTAAGTGGGTGAACGTACCAGAACGCTTTCGCATTGTAATTACAACAAGAACTCCTAGTGTGACGATCATGAAGTCAATATAATAGAAGTTTATTGGCCATTGTTATTATCCACTTGTTCGTAACGTAAATCTTATCTTTACAAAACATCTGCTTCCTGAACAGCCACTGAGCAAATGCCTGAAAAGATTTCTCCATTTTAAAATCAGAATCGATATCTTCTGCCGAGCGTTTCTCCAAAGCAAGCAAGCAACAGGAAGCGATCTACCTATCCATGGGCTAAACCAGCTCTAAATACTAAGCTTGGGCGCTTTTTTAGGCTTGACCGTTCCATTCTTTTTTACCGTTCCGTTTGTTTCGGTCCGTTTCCGTTCCGTTCAACTAAACCTTTCATTCCATCAAAAATATTCCGCTCCGTCAACAAAAATCGCCAATGTCATAGCCGATTGTTTATCGGTTATTCAATTGCTTTCCTGTTCATTCCGTTCCTTGACCATTCAGTTTCCCATTTGACAGCTGCATTTCCGTGAGTTAGGCAAGACTTTTATTTGAAGTTTTGACCTTTACTTCGGTTACATAGATCATTCATCAATGTAATCAGGTCGTTATGCCATTGTCTTCCTTTTCATCTCCTCTTCAGAGCTAGACTAGGGGAATCTGACTCGTTCTTTTCCTTCTGATACAAATGTTCTTAATCCTTCTCATTCTTCTTGGCCTTGTCTCTCTTGTTGTAGTCAGCCTGTAGAAGGTCCGACTCATCTAGACCATATCCTCGTCCCTGTTAGCGTCGTCCCCTCTCCGTCGAGGAGAGACCTAGAAGCCGAGACAACTAGACCACCCTCGAAAAAGGCTTTTTCAGATGGGGTTGATGGGGCGGGAACTGCAAAGAATCGCCGTGCAAGCCACGAACGAAGTAGCAGAGAAGCTTCAGTTTTCTTCTAAAATGCCAAGATGTCGATGTTCGTTGTTCGCTTGCGGATGACCTGGTTCCACACCTCAAGCTCCCGCTCGACGGCAATCAGTTCAGGAGCCGAGGCTTGAAACAGGCACTGTGATTCTGATCGACGTGTTTACTGACGGAGACCTTCGAACCCGTCGTCCAAGCCCTGGACGATCAAGCCGTCATCAGGGACGATGCTCTGTGAATCCTTAGATACAAATATAACTTCTCGTTGGCCAGTACGAAGCAAATAGGCATTTCGAGTTCATGGCACCTCTGAAGATCGGAGTCCGGGCGGTACTTGGCATTGGCAGCTACCATGCCGTTTTGCTGGAACACTTTGTAATGGGTGGGTGGGGGGGGGCGTCGATTTAGCTTTTTCCAGGTATGCTGGATGTTGCTTGTAGAGGCTTTGACAAAGATCGTCTGGCTCTGCCCACCTTCTCCCTCAAGCTCACGGCGCTTGCTGATGTTCTCATCTTTCGACTTTGTGGTTTTCCTTCTGTACTGTTCATCAGGAAACTGCTGCAAGTGTTTCTTCACGCGGTCGGAGAGCAATCATTCCGGGTGCGGGCCTACTGACGCCTCTTAAAGATTGCCTGGAAATCGGGAAGGTATAGGGGATGTAAAGGAACGGCATTGCTCGGCAAAGGAGCAGCTTGGCAGAGAAAAAGCAAAGAGCGGGAAAAACGCTTTGGCTAGGACGTAGGAATAGGCGTAGTAGCAGGATTAGCGAATACAATGTGCTAGCGGTAAGTAGCTATCAACTGACACTGATGACCGGATGTCAAGTTTCAAGTGCCCTGATGAAGCCATGACCTTCGCGGAATCACGAAGTCATGGCCGAAATAAAGGCAATTCCAAAGAACTTTGTTTCTTGGGGAGCAACATTCACCTTCCTTGCTTGCTGGAGGTTTTAGAAAGACCTAAACCACTGTGCTGCGGGTGCTGGGTGCCTTGCAGTGGGACGCCATCATCCCTGCCGCTGCTGGCAACCCCTGTTGCCCGGGATCTCGATCGCAGAGCCCTTCTAAAGCACGATGATCACTTGACTGTCGTGCGAACTCGATGCACTGATAACAATTTCAACTTGGAAAATTTTACTATATCAGAGATAAAAACTAGCTGTGGCTGCTCTGCTTAGCCTAACACGTGTTATTGAAGCGTACTGTAGTTTCCTGAAACACGAATGTACAGGCACGGCATTGACGTCAAAAAACTGCTATCAAGCGGCTTATATCGTAAAAGGACCGATAAAAAAAGGCGGTATCAACGACAAATAAGCTGTTTCCCATAAAAAGAACGGAAGCGAACGGTTTAATTTCGTTTATGCACCGTTCGAACCATTCCTTTCGGTGACGAACGGTTTATTTAGAACGTTCCTTTCGATGACCGTCGGCAATCGACCGGCAAACGAAGGAAAACCGTCCATGCCAAAAGGTTTCCGTAAGTTTATTACAATTGCCATTCCGTTCCGTTCAGTTCAGGTCCGTTCGTTTTGAAAGCCGGTAAAAAAAAAAAACACCCAAGTTTACTGAATACTCAGGTTGATCAATTTCCTCTAGGTCCTGCCGTTCAGTTCTAACTTCTTGCGTTGTTGCTTAGGTCGAGTAGTTATTTACACGTTGTATAGTTGTCACTTAATCGTTTTTCAGCGTGCTTGCTTATTTACCGTTATTCAGCTATCCTGTAGCGTGCAATGCGTCAAAGGCTTGGTTAGTAAGATTTATTAGGAAACATGCGTAGCTGCATTGAATTGGAGTTTTAGCACCTCTTCGGTTGATAACGTAGAGAACGTTGAGAATGACAAAAGAATGTCTAAAAAAAATTCACAGAAATTGAAGAGCGTATTTACTGTGGCTGTCTTTATAGCTTGGGAGAGTGGAGGGATTGTTCAGTTCTCTATCGTCCTTCCTCGGGTCTTCAAACACTTCCCATTCCAAATCATTTCCATAAGCATTCTCTAGCACACTCAAGCGCTACGATTAGCGTTTCTCTAAGTTCATTAGACCATCGACTTCAGCAGCTAGGGCTTCGATCTCTCAACGCCTGCTGACCAAGTAACATTCCAAATCAAAAATGCTGAGCAAGCTGCACAAAACCGATCTCTAAACCGGTACCTTCAGATAACTTGACTATAGTTATTCAAGAAAACCCTAAGCTAAAACAGTCCCATGTATGCCTAACTAGTATTGCATACAGCGCACGTAGCATTAACGTGGCTAAAACCATATGGGTTTCTGGACAATATTAACCTGAGCAACTAGTACTTAGCGATTAGGGATCGTCGACAGTCCATACAACAGTTACTGCAGATAGGGTTTGTTAAGTGCTTTCGTGCCTGTACAACAGTTGCTACAGAAAGAGTTCGTTAAGTTCTTGCATGCCTGCACAACAGTTTCTACATTGAGGGCTTCAGTCCATAGAAGAGTCGCTACACCAAGGGCGTCACAAAAACATGCATCCACGTACAGCAGACGTGATGTCTTGGGGTTTTAAACAACTTTCTTCAGCATCTTGTGCTAAAGATTGAAATAGCTAAGCGAACTGTGACATTCAAGCCCGGCAAATTCACATGTACAATAGAAGCTTAGAGCAGTGCATAACGATAGCTTTCCATAACTACACTGTCAAAATACGAAAGGATGGGTTGAATAGTTTAGGGGCAATTGTTGATATGTTTAATTCGAAGTTCCTTTAATAAGTACAATTCCAATGACCAAAGCGAACATCGACTTTTCAAAAGCATAACACTTAGAGAAGCCCATATATACGAAAGAAAGTTTTTATTTCAAGTAATAAAAAGAAAGCTTTTCACACGGATTATTAGCGCTCGCCCTTTCGTCCCACACTGCCAAGTAAGAAAAGGGACCTTAAAAATACACAAAAGACCTTTAAAATATCTAAATTTTTTATCAAACGCAACGGTAAGTCGCAAGGCATCAAAGCCATAAAAGCAAATGAATTTAAATCACTTGCAATTGAAACAAAGGCTCGCGCAACAATCCTAGTCCAAGTCATAACAGCAACAAAATATACGCAGAAAGCATGTACCTTCCAAATTGAACGCACAGATTACACAATTATAAGGAAAAAATAACAACAACAACAACGAGCCAGAACACTCGACAGGTAAGCTGGTCAGAGCAACGAGACAAGCTTTCTACACTAGTCTTATCTTGCCTGGAACTCGGACAATCGAAATCGCCATGTCAACAATACTCCACAAACCAATGCCAAGGCACAGCAGGAGAGCAGAGAGATCACATAAACCTTTGTGATGCATGAACAGAAGAAAATCTAACACAAAAAATGTACTAAGATAAAGAGGAAAGCAGTACTTGAGCTAATGTATTACAGCGGCGAAGGAAAAGTTAAATACTTGCAGATAAATTTTTTAAAAAATCCACATCAATTGTTAACAACAACGAACGCAAAATCAGTAAGGATAAAATTTCACGTTAGCAAGGTCAGTCTTCATTTGACTGACCTTCCTACAGATTCGTTTTAGAAATATTTCCGTATTTCCAATATTTGCCACGCCAAGTCTCAATGGACAAGAATTAGCGAAGACTAGACACGTGTTTACAAACTGTCAAGTTCTAAAATTTCCGATTCCTTTCCATGATAAATCCCACGCACGAAACAAAACAACACCAACATGAAACACGACAATTCTTCAACAAAGATAACAATTAACATCCTGAGAAAACATAGATCTCAACAACTATAAATATGCTATATATATGAAATATTCGCATGACATCAATACAATCATCTTTAGCGAAACACGGAAAACAAAATATTAAAAAACATTAATAGCATATACAATAAAATCTCAACGGGCGATCTCAAAATAAAACATTCGAGGGGTTGCCTAAAAAATACAATTTCGATGGGTGCATATAAATTATAATCTCGACCGATGCTTATGAAATGAGATATCGACAGGTGCGCATAAAAGTAATCTCGGTAAAATACAAGCCCGTTAATCAAACGGCTGATGGTAAATCTAACGATTATACAAAGCGACAAATCAATGAAAAACGAAAAAACAAAACAAGCAATTGCAATAAAAAGAAACTAAGAGGGCCTTCCAGAACTTTTAAAATTCACCTAAAAGCTTACGTTGAGAGACAATCAAGGGCGGGGAATTATTAATTCCGGCCTTCTCAGTTATATCTCAATACATGTCTAAGCAATAAATTACCTGTACAGGTGACGACCGCCATAAAGAAGTCGCTAGTGGTCATTTTAAATTTTTTTAGAATGTAGACACAAGACTGCCTTCCGTTACTTTTTTCACTACTTCAAGGCAAGAAGATTAACAGAAATATGAAAGCACGTTGCGTTTAGTCTTTCCATTTCGTCTTACCTTATTCCTAAAACAGTACCATACTTAAGTTTATGCATGAAACGTTTTGTGTCGGCAGAAAGGTTGGTGATGAAACATCAGATAAAATATAATCAGGTTTTACGAAGACTACAAAATACACAAAACTAGCCAGCACGACCAAGCACGCCCCAATCTTACAATCACGCTTAATGAAAAATACGAGATAATGCAAAGAAGCAAAGCGAGAGAAAATAACGTGAAACGGCAAAGACATTTGAAATTATTGAAAATTCAAAGAGAATGCCACGGAATGCGCCCTAACCCTAACCCTAACCTATAGTAAACAGAAAACAGGCTTTTTGTTAGATACGTCGTCCTGCTGTTTGCCTGCTTTGTATGTATGCCTGTCTGTCCGTCTTTCTGAATGTCTGTGTGTGGAGGTGATAGCAAACGGAGTTATAATCAAGCGGAAACCTAACCTCATAGGTATTGCAGCTATGAGGGACTGGTTAGGAGATAAACACAGACAACATTGGATGACATTAATGGTAAGCGCCTGAGTGGATGGAGAAATAAAAGGGCGCACGAGGGATTTTATAATGCATGCATGGCAATATCAATTATTGAATCCAAAATTGTCTTTCAAACGAGCTTAAGTTATTAGCTGAATGACCATATGCGTGGCTAATTGCACTTGGAGTAGCTTAAGGGGTCTACTGATTGGTTGCAGTAGCAGATTCAATAACAGAGTCAACACCTTGCATTTCCTCGTCTGGCTCATTGTTGTAAGAGGCATACTTAACTGGGTATCCTGCACGCCAGCACCTAAGAACCATGATTCCAAATAATACCAAAGCCACTGCACCGACCACGATAGATATACCTACGGCTAGCGGCGTATTGCTTCGGCCCTTTAAGTGTTCTCGATACCCTGAACCTAAAGTAAATATAGGCAGTCAGATAAATGAGACTAGTAAAACACAATCTTACAAAGCGCTACAAAGAAATTGAATAAAGTTACAAGTTACAAGGGAAGCCATAAAGATGGAAATATTTTTTGCAATCAATAGCGTCGTATGATTCAAAGAAACTTTCCGCAGTTTCAGCACCAATATGGATACCAATCTTACTTCCAGTTGGTAACAGGCGACAGGCAAGCTTCGGTCGAATTAAGTTCGGATACATGAAAGTAATGACAGCTGAATCAGAACATTCTACGCCACAACATAATAGCTATTCAGAAGACCTACAGACTTCTGTCCTCTTCACCCAGAACTCATCGTGAAGGTAGCCCATGTAATCATTGCGATTGGGGTAATGCCTCAGAATCTGAACACATAAAAAAAGCAGGCAAGTACAGATGATTCGGAAGAAACAGCAACCAATAAAAATTCTACCAGGTCAGACAAAAACACGAAAGACACCGAAAACGCCAAGCACACCCAGCAGCCATTCTAACTTTCACATTATTATAGCAACTAGGCAGCTTACCAGGGTATGGATTAGGCCACGGGCTCGATCCTCGTGTACATACAGCGATATCTCACCCCCGTCCAGATTGACATATCCATCAGTCAGTGCTGTTTCCACTGTGACAGGGCCCAGGCGAAGGTGCAGGCTACCGTTCAGATCGTGGAGTTCCTCTTCGTGGTCAGCAAGGAGTCGGCCAGAAAATGTCCACGGAAATCCTTCAAGGGTTAATTGGTAATCCATGTAGACAGTCCTAGAGCACACATTCAATGACATGACTGTGCGCGCCAACTTCCATAGAGGTCGCCCGTCCTTAAATCCACTTATCCACAGGTCAGAGCACTCGTGAAAAGTGCTGTTCAGTGCCGTACAATTGCTCAGCGGGCACATCATACCCAGTTCTGTGTGGTAGTAGTCATCAATGAGCATGATTTCGTTACTAGGACAACCATACAGCAACGTGACATGCTGGAACTGGTACCTTTCCGTCTCATGGTAATCGACTTTCACTTTGATGCCAGAGCAATTTGCTGCCTTCACGTCTCGTACTGCCACGAATCCATCGAGCTTACTCTGTGTGAATGCCTGCACGAAGGTAACACCGTCCTGGTATGCTGCCACAACGACCGTTGAATAAGGACTCGTACAGGGATCAGTGGCCACCAAGAAAAAGTGGTTCCTGGAGTTGTCACCTGGGTCAGGGTTGTTGTAACACATGGTGGAAAACTCACCAGTTCTAATGGCTTTCTTGCAGTTGTAAGGTTGCTGTGGGTTGAATAGAGAATTCGATCTATCTAAATTGGTGATAAAATTACAAGCATGTCACATGTATGAAAGCATTATTTAAAAAAACAAACAGACCACTGATGTTCCAGTGAACCTTAAAACTCTCAATACCAAACACGCTTATTGATTACTTATATAAATTAGGTGAAATCAGCTGAAGAAAAACTAAAATTAAAATTGAAAACACAATAACTTCTAAAAATCCCATAGATAGATGCAGATGAAATAATTTTTGAAATAAGTAATTTAAGTGGAGCCATACCAACCATTTACAAAGTCTTTTACTGCAGCACTATGCACAAATATATAGCAGTGCCACAAATTTGCATTAATCTAGTTACTACACACATTAATCAAACGGCGGTATCGTCATCATCTTTTTTCATGACATACCATTAAAAGTTTTTTTCTAAAAAGCATAACGGTGATTCACTGACAAAACGCAACCGTGTAAGAAAAAAAAATTACCATAACAAGAGGCTATCTCCTTCCCCTATCATACACGTATATGTAGTTATTAGAATATAAGAGCGGTTAAGGATTCGAATTAGGAATAAGGAGCAGTTTCCTGTACTTACCAGAAGACTTATCAGTTATGACAGCAGGGTTACTGAAACATGAGAATAAGGTTACTTCAATCCACATAACAAGAGCTGTTAATTAGTGACGAGATTGTCTAAGATTCTAACACCAAACTAAATTAGTAACAGTTATTTCAATTAAACCGCATAAATACGTAGCCCTAAATAGTTTAAAGTGCAGCGACATCGTCCTCTCTAGGGGTATCTGTCAACGAAGGTTTCGGTAGGGTAAAGACCAAGCGCAAGCGTTTCGCAACAATCATATCGTCAACGGCAGGATGTGCTGTGACCTTCCATCCAAGTATCAACATATGCCACGCAACCCGCAACAACTCTTACTTAAATTTAAGAAAATCGAAGATTTCATAAACAAAGGTATGCCCAACATGAGTCAGATAAGCCAGCAGCATGCCGGCACGGTTTCGACTCCCAGTCAACAGACCGGGTTTGGCATCCATTCTCCTCTGAAGGCGGGGAGCACGACTCTGTAAATAGCGAATGAATCACAAGCTCTAACAGAAAGCAGTCCAGGGACGCAGTTGACCCATCGATCAAGAACCTCGCTGATGTAAATATGAACTGCGTGAAGGCATAATTGAAGGTCATATCAAGATAATGCTAAGCAGTTACACAGACAAAAGCAGGCGCCAAGGAAAGCTGCTGCAAAGCCCGCGATAAAGCGATCCCCAGCAATGGCCGCACCAGCGACAGTAGTCACCTGGTAGCGATCAGTGTTCACCGCTGAATGCCGAACTTGTTGTCAAAGACTCGCAAATTATCCATACAATATGAAAATTACACAGAGCTCCTTCAATTAAAAGGCTGCTACGGGTGGCGGAAGGCTGCAACGGATGGCAGAAGGCTGCAACGGGTGGAGGAAGGCTGCAACGGGTGGCAGATTGCTGCGACGGGTGGAAGAAGGCTGCGACGGGTGGAAGAAGGCTGCGACGGGTGGCAGATTACTGCGACGGATGGCGGCAGCTTGCGACGGGTGGCGGAAGGTTGCAAAGGATGGCAAAGGTTGCGATTGGTGGCAGAAGGCCGCGACGAGAGGCGGAAAGTAGCGACTGGTGGCTGCAATGGATGGCAGAAGGCTGCGATGGGTGGCGGAACGTTACGCTACACACAAGCGCTGGTTTGCCACCAAGAACGCTCTGAAACATTCAGTAACCTATCTTTTTTCAAGTTCATGTTAGATTATCGTCGACTATTAATGCAACAAATGTTGGTGGTACAAAAGCTTTTGTTGAAAGCAAAAACTGCTTGCCGCCGAACATGGCAAAAACAAAGAGTATTCGTAGCACCGCAGTTGTAGCGGATTCGGCACTCGAAACTGGTTCAAGCTCGTCAAAAAGAGCTAGTCTTTGACATTTCTAAGGGAATGATTATCGATTATTGACGACAACGTCGATACGGGCGATAACCAGCAGACAATAACGACGTCGAGCAAGAAGCTCTTTCTCCTCTATCAAAATCTGACACCCTGAAGACCCTCGTGACAGCGGGGAACTCAAATTGATCCAGAAGTATTATTTCGACGTTTAACCCCATCCTGACGTTTCACTTCCATCCATGCACTTCCTTCCATATCCTGCCGGACGTTTGGAATCCTGCCGGACGTCTGATATCCTGCCGGACGTTTGATATCCTGCCGGACGTTTGATACCCTGCCGGACGTTTGATACCCTGCCGGAAGTTTGATACCCTGCGGGACGTCTGATATTCTGCCGGACGTCTGATACCCTGCCGGACATTGTGGCAACTTATTCGTTCAACTGCAACATTTTGCCGTCATATGGATAGTTATAAGGCATGACACATAATAATTATTGGAATCGCACGAAGCAAATAAGATGGCTTTCAACACAAGGTCTATAAATGGAAAAGGCATCGCTCCATGAAATACATAAAGATGAGACGATAAGGCGAATTCGCATTTAAAAGGAAAAGCCGGTTAAAAGTCGTGTTCCTGGCGCTCAAGACACACGCGAAGAGTAACGTTATGTCACTGCTATATAAAATATGTATTTTGCATCAGCAGAGAGCCTGCATAGTAAGCTTTCACACGTCTACAGAAGATGCAGGCGGCGAAGCAAAATATCAAAAGCATTTAAATTAATAAAATTCTTACAAATTATACTTGGCTAGATCGTCTCCTGGTTCTAGAAAACGTGCACACTAACCTATGGCACCGTGGTCATCGGAGTCACAAGCTTCCGGGAACAAGTGGAAGAATGAACTGAACACATCCTCGACATCATGCGGATCCCGTGAGTTGACAACGTATACCTGATTGAAATTTCAATTAAAACATCGCAGTAAAACAATTACTCTATACGCTTGAGCCTTCTTACTCTAATTACAAGAAAAATTCTTTCTTACTTTCAAGAGAATCGACAAGTGCCACTCTAGTTCTCTAAAATTTAAAGTCGAAGTGGACGATGAAATATGCTATATTTATACTTAGACGAAGACGCTGAAGAACAATCCAATGATTGCAAAATAATTGGATAGCGGATGATAGTAGCACTACGTTTACACATCCAGAGCACCTAAGCCAACACTGCTGCGCTAGAGCCCCGGTTGCAACCGGAAGCAGTTAGGGTTACCTGCCCAGTGATGTTCATGATTAAGAAATTCACCAGTTTCTCCATTCCCCCAACGCCAGACGCGTTTTGCCCTATGTGGGGCTCATCAGTGACGTGCATGGGAACCAATCCCGGTTCGCGGGAGTGGAAAGCAGAGCGCTTACCACTAGACTACGAGAGCTGAGTGAAGTGGTGAGAACTGTACGAAATTATGATTTGCTCGGTTCCCATGCATGTTACTGATGAGCGTAGGGCGAAATGCGTCTGGCGTTGATGGAATGGAGAAACTGGTGAATTTCTTAACTTAGCCAATTTCAAAATATACCTGCTCGTGGGATGTGAGCCTCTCTGTGCTGTATTCGGTGCTCTAGGCCACAACAAACTTTACAGTTATGCAAATATGCTTCTGAACTTGTTAGTTAGCAAGTTATAATGCTGTGCAGTTTTCACCAGTTCACTCAGCACCTGTAGTCTTGTGATTTTCAGTGATGCTCATGAGCATTTACCTACTGCGGTCACTTTTCCACAACAGAATCGTCTGCCTTTCAGGCCTGAGCTGATTAAATGACTAGATTACGTTCATGCACATTAAAAGAGATACTCAAATCAAAAAAAGGGAAGGGCAAAATCAGAAGCACAAAAATGAGCAACCGGCCTATGCAATCCTCAGACAAATGAATTCTATCATAATGTTGCTTTCGAAAAACGATACTGCAATTCACGTTGGAATAAAATACAACATCAAAGCGATGAATGCATCCAAATACATTAAGGGCGCGTACATACTCGTGTGTAAAGGACGACGTCTCTGTAGTTCCTAATGTCACTGCTATGATTACGATGCATCTCCAGCAGGACCCCAAACGACGAAGTGGCTGTGAAATAAAACGAGGAATCAAATGGCAAATCGATTGACTTAGTTTAACAGTTTGCAGCTTGCATTCAATAAATGTAGGAATCAAAGAATCAAAATAAATTTGAGCACCACTACATACACCAAATAGTCCAACTCTTTGCTGAAAGTTATTAGGATGAACCAATCAGAAGACTGCAGGAATAGTCTATAGATTGAAGATGCTACACACACACACACACACACACACACACACACACACACACACACACACACACACACACACACACACACACACAC
>QQSS02197254.1:0-12488 GCA_003687565.2 Craspedacusta sowerbii
TGTATGTATGTATGTATGTATGTATTTATGTATGTATGTATGTATGTATGTATGTATGTATGCATGTATGTATGTATTTTCAGAGATTTTTAACGACGTAGTGATGAAAAGTGCGCACTTGATGTTGAATCAAAATATTTTGTGATTGTATTCATGATACGGATGCTACCGAAGTGAAATTTTTGTTTCTTGATTTCAGGACCATGCGCCTCAGTGAAGTGTGGCGATAAAGCGACATGTCGAGAGACAAGTTCTTCATACGTTAGCGAGTGCATTCCAGGATTCACTGGAGATGGGAGGACTTGCTCCCAAGGTAGGAAGAGGGTTGCGTAGTTAGACACTACATCCTGGAAAAACACTTTGGAATAGCTTTAATATAGAGAGTTTTTGAAAAGATAGCACGTGATTGGTTAAAACTTATGACATCTTTGCAGAATATTTTATTTTTTTGTCCCAGTCTGTCAAAACTTAAATGCAACTTTTTTCGACACTAACAAGACTGATGATGCATGTGGCTTTAATTTTGCAGTAGTGAGAACTGCAGCCAATCCATGCTTGTTTAATCCATGCCACAAAGATGCCCTGTGCAAGGCTGCAGAAACACGCTTTTTGTGCACCTGTAAGAATGGTTTCACTGGAGATGGTATCAAGACATGCACCTGTAAGTATCCTCACTCTGCAGAAAAATTCAAGGCTTGTTAAACCGTTTCAAAAATTGTATATCGCTGCTTTGAAATAGTTTTAAATGCCCAAATGGAAACGCAAAGTATAATATTGTATTCAATTTGATTTTTCTCCAAAACCTGTTCTAATCTCCAGTCCCTATACAGACATCTTAGGCTATCTTGAAAAGCCGCAGGTGAGATGATGCAGGTGGAATGATGCAGTCTGAGTGATGCAGGCTTTATGTCATATCAACGGAAGGCAGCGCCACGAAAGATCGAGAACTAAAGCTTGACTTAAGCTTTAGGCTGGATAACACACACTGAGTTCATAAGCGATACACTTTAACCAATGCTCTGTAGAGCATTTCAAGAGCTTGAAAATTTTTATCAACTTAAGCATGCAGATGTTTTATTCAATTCGCTGTTACCTTGACTTAATATTTTCTATAGTGGAAGACCCTTGCAAAGGGAATAATTGTCACAAGAATTCTTTTTGCACACCGTCGTCTTCAATGCTCCTTCAAGTGCACTTGCAATTCTGGTTTTACTGGTGATGGAGTGAAGAGCTGTAAAAGTAAGTATGTCCTCTGCCTATAGAAAGCACCTTACTTAGCATTTCTTATTGCTTGTATTTTGCTTGAAGTTTTTCTTGTGTACTTAAACTACGTTGTTTGAATTTGTATTTAATGAACGTGTCCTTTCGCGCACCTGCTTGCGTGGAAGGTGACATGCTTAAACGTCTTCAATACTAGAGTTGACACCTTCTATGACAAGTACACCAAATAGGGACTACAATAAATACTTTCCATGTTCACTTTAAGAACGCTTACACCACAGCAGTAAGTTATACAATCCGGGCTTTTCCTGAACGACGAGCCCAGAAAATCAATAGTTTAAATGACGGTACTTTGATTATGGATCCCAACTGGTCATCGGTTAAGTGCTTGCACTATTCCCCCTTCGCCTTGTGCGTGTTTTTTGGTGCTCTAATTGAAACTCCTAATGTTAACTTAGTTGAATAATTAAAACTGATTAAGATATATCAATTGCATCCAGAAATGAAACCATGCGCTTCTAATCCTTGCCACAAAGATGCAGTCTGCAAGAATTCAGCGACGTCGTTCATGTGCTCTTGCAAAGATGGCTACAGGTGTGATGGTGTTCGCTCGTGTGAGGGTAAGGTTGGATTCTGAACAGCATTTCACTGTCTTGCGAGGTGCACACATTTGTGGCCTTTGATGAAAGTCTATGGACCACTTTAGTCTCTCTCTCTCTCTCTCTCTCTCTCTCTCTCTCTCTCGATCTGGTTTAAAGATTGTGATAACATGGTATCACAGCACCCACAGCATTCCATAACTTGGCTGTGTATCATTGACTGGGACTTGGATTGGGTGTTGAACTTGTTGATACACTTGAGCCACAGATATCTGTAGGGGAAATTCTCACCTAGGTGGATTTGTTCGTTTGTTTGTTTGTTTGTTTGTTTTTTTCAGTTCTGTGCGCTGACGAGCTAGACAACTGTAGCGAATTAAAGCAATGTTGTGGCGTGGACAACACGGTGTGCTCTGAAGAAGAAACGAACTTGACCAGGGTGAGTTGCAGGAACACGTGCTCTCTATGCCAGTGCACCAGAGATGATCCTGAAGTTGAGAAGTATTGCAAGCAGTGGGAAGAGCAGAATTTCTGCGTGAAGGGCTACGAAGCGTATATGAAGGAACATTGCCCGGCAACATGCAAGTTGCAAGTGTGCGATGCAGGAGGCAATTTAGCAGCTCAGCAGTGGGGAAGCTAGACATGAAAGCATACTACCATGAGGACCGTGTCTACATATGTTTTTTTTTTTTTTCGCAGACTGCTACGACCTACCCCTTGAACCTGCGCGAGTGTTAAAATAGATCCTTTGATTGTAAGACCACACTATTCGATAAGTTGCACAAGATTTGTAGTTAATAGGTAGATGCCTGTCACCACGAAGTTACTGCATTATTCCAATATGAAGATATGAAGGGGATTCCTTGCTTTTTTTTTTACTTAATATTACACAATAAATTCATTAATAGGGCCTTACCTGAGGTAGCGAGTCATCTATCATATCGAACTACATAAGTTGATGGAAGATTACGTAGCTTACGAAGATTACGCGACAAAGTCCTATCACTCGAATTTCATGAAAAGTTTAAAACTTTCGTTAATTCATCTTGTAATCTTAAGAGTAGCGCCTTGCCAATTTGAAGGTCTCCTATCGCCAGCAGCTAAGCAAGTGGGAGTATTAGCAGTTGGTAGGCATAATAAATTTGACCAAATTGAAGGGTAGGACCGAGACTAGAATTCAACTTAAGTGCCAGACGAAGATCGCTACGGATTCACCAACAGCAAAAGGTGAAGTCCGATATAATAAAGCAAAAGGAATACTAAGACATGCTGCTCCTTCGTTGCAAACAAATTCACCCATTCGAAATTCATGATAACGAAGTTTTTCGTCCGAATTGACAGAAATGATTATTTCTGCTTTAATGCTTCTTCCCAGTTAAACTGCAGTAAAATTTCACTTAAGAATTCGAAAATTTGAAGAATTGAAAGTCATGAAGAGATGATACTCTACTGACGGCTAAGAAATTAATTATATAAATGATAGCGGGGAAGACCAAAACGAAAGTCTGGTTTGGGTTGCAAAACAGTCGTTAGGAACGTTAGGTAGCACTACTTCTATCGCTTACTTGAAATCCCATTCATCATAAAAGGTACAAAGAGGACTCACTGTCCATTTTTACAACATGGCCCTTTCATTCTCCATTAGCAAAAGAGAGTTGGCGAAAGACGAGCAACTGCGATCATAGTAATTTCTTCACAAAAACTATTTAAATAACTTTTAAAATTCCAAAGATTATCCGCAGAATAATTAAAAGAATAAGCCCATATGTTCATGTTCATACATTTGGACTCAATTTTGACTTATTGATGTCAAAATCTACAAGCAACCACATTTTCGTTGACGTCAGCTGACGCAATAGCACGCAATATTACTAAACAGTTTATTGAAAACAAGAGTATTCGCTGTGCAGCGGTGCTCAAGAGCTGCAAGCCCAGAGCCGTGGTTACCACCCCACGCCCCCCGGCCGGGGGGCCTCAGACTGTGAAGGGGCCTCAAAGGTTGATTAGTCAATGTGAATACGAGCTGAACTGGAGATATGCCTACCCGCTGAACATGCACAGAACAGATTGGCAGAGTGCAGAAGGCTTAATATACAATACTGACATGCGAAACTAGTGTGCCGTTGGTCTTGTTGTTTGACTATTTAATTATTTATATTATGCATTGCAAGTCTATTATATGCGTGCGCACATCTACACATCCACACGACCACTACAACCACGCGCATACAACCGGTGTATATGCATGCATCATACACAGATGCTGTAGATGTTAATAATAGCGCATCAATATTGAACGAAAAACTATTCTGGATTTTCAGTGATTGTTTGCACCTAACGGTTGATGTTTTGTTCCAATCTGTTATTTACGATTGTGTAGGGTTCTCTTGAAATTCTGTTCACCCGTAATAGGTCGACACCGTACTAGAGCGACACTAATTACCGCGTAAAAGTAGCAAAAGTCACGTGAGGAACGAGCGCGACGGACGGTTGAGAAATGAACACGTCACAGTGTATGTGTGCCACTGCGTTAGATGATTTCGATGTGTCTGCGTCAGACCATTGCAAGTAAATTATCCAAAGTTGCACAAGCAATCTCACTACAAAATGTTGCACAAATCAACCGCAATATGAGATATTATAAAATTCGATGCGCTGTCTGCGTTCGCCATTTAGTGGACTACGGCGCCATTAAAATGGTTTCCGAATTGTTGAGTTGAGTTGAGGTGAGCTCCATATTGCAGAGTTAAAGGGAGGTGGCGTTGGCTATTTAACCTTTTTCGTTGAGAACGCGCTGGACAGCTGTACTTAAAATTCACTGAACCAAGCAGCAGAGATAATCACTAGGCATCCGTTGTTGAGATGTCGCTCTGGTACGGTGTCGCTCTAAGACGCGTGCCCCTTAAAATACATCTCTGGCTTTTATCTACAACTGGACCTAGCGCATTGGCGACATGAGCGGAGATAGCAGGCGATTTGAGTTAGGTGCAATGAAGAGGGAGAGAGAGAAAGAACGAAAAAAGCAGCAAGAAGAAGTGCTGCTATGCCAAAGTTGGACCAGTTATGGGCAAACCCAATTAAAAAGCATCCCATCTCCCCCAACACGCTCCACTTGGTAGCAAAAGTGACATTAGTGGCAGTTCCGTTTCTGTAGAGGTCATATGGTGGAAATGACAGCTACTGTGAATGCTGCTCCTCCTAGCTCTCACGCTCGGAAGAAACACAGCAGGCCCGTTTTAAAGAAATTTTTATCTCTCTCAGTAACGACCCAGCTGAATGGCCTGATGTCGTCACCGATAAACAGCGCTACGAGTTTGTCCAGCCAGAGGCACCAAATCAGAAAGGAATGGACTATCCATACAACGACAGTAAACGAAGATTCTCCAGCGTCCATTTCTACAGGGTGATGCAGAATGGTGAGAGAGTTCGACTGTTGCAATCACCCAGCCTAACGGTTGACATCCTGAACAGTGAAATCCGCAGAAGTACAGGGAAACTGGCTTTGCCTCTGCTTGCACAGATGGTCGAGAAATTGGAGAGAAACTGGATGTACAGCTCATCTGCCCCGAGACGCGGTCTAAGCGACGAAAGGAACACTTTTCCTACAGAGCAGCTAATGAAGTGGTAGTCAATCAGCCGAGGAGCGTTTTAAGATTGACTTTTTCATGAAACTCGTGGATCAAGCTATGTCCTCGGTGGACAGCCGCTCCCAATAACTGAAAATTTGGTCTTATATTTTTGGCTATCTCAGCAGTGCGAGTTCCCTGATGACATTCATGACAAAATCAATTTTCGCAGCATCGCTTACACTTTCAACAGAAACTGGGAGATCTCGATGGCAACGAGTTTCATATGGCGTGGTCTCGCTTCGTCTCTATCATTCGCAACGACCTGCGGCTCATAACACCAACGGATGTTTTGCAATACATTTACAAGAATGAATTGCCGGAGCTCTATCCGACTGTTGCTATCGCGCTGAGAATACTGCTGACAACACCCACGACCGTCGCTAGTGCTGAAAGGAGCTTCAGCACATTGAAACTGACGAAGACTTTCAACCGCTCCTCGATGTTGGATGATAGACTCTCCTCTCTGGCTATGATCTAGATTGAAAGCAAAGTTGCTTGTAAACTTGATTTGAACGAGATCATTGAACGATTCATCCACCGAAAGAAGAGGAGAAATCCATTTATGTGAAGATTTTGTTCGGTTGTGCTTGGTCTGTCAACAAAATTTTGTAAGTCATACAAGTCATGTAAGTCATGTAAATCATACAATGTATTCTTTGTATACTGATTTCAAACCATTTGTCTTGGCAGTGCGGAGACAAGGGTGGGCCTCCTGGAAATTTTTTTTGTGGGGGGGGGGGGGCCTCAGACATACTAGCCACGGCCCTGTGCAAGCCCCATAGATTATCTTTAATTCTTGTAAGGAACTCTTCGCCAGCGCGACAGCACTTGAGTTTCCGATAACATGCAACTATGTATTCAACAATGAATAACTAAGGTTTTAAAGCAAAAATTAAAATCAAACTTAAATTTAATCGCAAAATTGTTAGACTTATCTAAGCAATTAATTCAGTGCGCAATTGCTCCTAGCTCCTTGCCTAATCGTCGCTTCCTTCAATCTCCCTTAATATTTTAATTGACTATTGAAAGTAGTCCCCATCGCCCTGGCTTGATTAGCCTGCCAAGCATCATGAACCTTGTCACCAAAAGTTACAGTAAAAACTATCATACCCTTATTTGCATGCAGAATATCCCTTCATCGGCATACTGGGATAAGAAATAGCTCAACCTGCACTTCGATTAAAAAAACTCTTTTTGTGTAAACCTACAATCGAACTTGCTGGCAAACTAGCTGTCATAAAATATTCTACAATTGACAGCACATACAATACAATATGCTGATCCTGCACAGCCTCAAGTTTTAGGTGCCTCTACAGCAGTGCTTCGAGTGGAATTTGAAAGCATTCTGCGTGTCTTCTATAACTAACTTTTCGTGAAACTGCGAGTTTCCCTCTTAATTCTTCTGAATTCTCGAGCAATCTTTGGCGAGTGCATGTTACGTCGCAATTCTAGTGAAACACGGAATACTTTTACTCGTATGAGCATGGGATAATGTGCATCATTAAGTTGATATGCTTTTATGGACCGACTGTTTCAAATACGAATTTAAAACGATTCGAGTGGCAACTCTATATCTATCAACATCAACTGCAAAAAATGATACAAGCCGTCTACGGCGAAGGTGATGTTGTTCGGCGACCATGGAACCACGTGCGTGAAAGTACAGATTCATGCGCTGTAACGGCTTCCATTATACTGCTATTTGTTTGATCATGTTTGGCCTAATTTTTGTTAAGCATAGCAGGCCAAGAGATATGAGTGCTTAGATTCCTTCCATGCTCGATGATCTTAAGATCTGTTTGCTTAGATTTTATCGGAGTTTCGTTTTGTCAAGAATTTGCTCGATCAAAGTGAAAATATTTCTTACGTCGATGTTGTGAGGTTGTGTTATTCAAAGGCTAATGCTTGAGTGCTAAAATTCCTGTGCTCTCTTAGCACACTACTACTGTAGTCTGAAGCTCATGTACTAGGTCCTAAGATTCGAAAGACATGCCTATTTCCGGCCAAAAGACGGACGAGGATTTTCCTCGAGGAGGTGCAAGTGCTTTGACTCCTCTTGAGGCGAGGAAGATTAGAGATGCTGCCCAAGAAGATGTTCTCTTTGGCGTAAGTCCATGTATTTGATCTGTTCTAGTGTGTCACACAAAGTTGTTGTGGCAGGTGAAGATAAATTCAGTTTGCAGTAGTCTATGTTGACGTAACAGTAATTAGCTAAAGATGAGCCATCAGCTTTAAGTTAATTTTTTGATCTTGTGTTCTTAACTTGAGTGTAGACTTCTTGTTTGCTAATTTTTACCAAGTAGAAGTTTCTAGGAGCAGTGTTAACTATGATCAGTTATGCAGAAGCTTCGTCTTTTTTTTTCTTTCTCCGTAACTTAAAAAAAATCGTTTAAACATAGAAGTAAGGAGATCTACAGTTAAATGCATCAATTAAAACATATCCACTATGCATATGCCTAGTGCTATCCAATCTAAACTCATCTTGTCTGTTTTTCTTAGAATCTATAAATGCTATGTTTTTCTTGTGGTGATGTTGTGTTACAAAGTGTATATGGCCACTTAAGAACAGCCGATTTTCTACTTACATGTTTCTATTTGATATTTATAACAGGGTGCCCAGCCTGAGAAAAAACAACGTAAAAAAGCAAAAGCAGACATCAAGTCACCACCACCAGAAGATTCTCCAAAGACTTTCATGTCCAGGAAGCTAGTGCAGTACTTCAATTATAAGGTGGGCACCAGATTTCTTGGGAGGGTCTTGTGCTAATTTAATTGTGTTTGTCTGTTGTGGTGCGAATCCTGTGGCTCATGTTTATGATAGTTCTAGGGAAAATATTTGATCTTTGTCAAAGAAAAATCTTTGTCACTTATGCGCAAGTGCATTTCCTAAGCTAGGAATTCTTGCTTGTTTCTGAGCATGTGCTCGCCTCACGTCACAATTTTACTGCTAAGGGTTTTTCTATTATAATCAAAGTTATCACAAGACATTTGTTGCTAGACATCAACTTTGTAGACCTAAGAATGGTCTCTACTGAATCATGCTAAAATCCATTATAAAGATATTTTGAGATGAATTTCTGAGCAAGATTGTTGGAGTTGTAGCAAGTTTAGAGAAGGGAAGATGTTTTAAGAATCCTGTATAACAAAAGGGATCCTACATGACCTAGCTTCCTTCCATTTCATTATCCTTTTGGATTGCGTGCTAATGGAAAAAAGAACATGAAAAAAAAACAGGGAACTTGACTTAGTCTTGTGTCGAGGACTTGGCACCTTCTCCGTAGAAGTATGACCACCAACTTCCTGGTTTGAACTTGTTTTACTGATGATATAGTCTTTTTATTAATTTTATTTGAATAAGAACCAACCCTCTTAACTAGACTGTGACACGAAATACACCTAGGGGTCCAGGTAAAGACGGCTAAGGTTTTTCTAAACCATCACTTGGTTATGATCAAGGTAGATTGAGAACCAGTTGAGTGGATTGACAGCTTCCCTTACTTGTTTGTTGCTTGGTTGTTACAAGGCTTGAGGAGCAGCTGACGTTAAAATGTGCAAAGGAAATGCATGAGCCACTTCCTTCTCTGCATTGTTACGAACCTTTATATACCTTTAGGTATGTATTTATGTATGCATTTATGTAGTCAATGTAACAAGATTAAGTTGAGATAATTTTTGCTTCAAAACACTATGAGTTCGAATTTGCTATGAGAAGTTGACATGAAAAGTTCTTATTGTAGGTTCTGAAGCAGGGCATGTTGGTGCTTGGATGTATTAAGGAACTATTACACAAGGAAGTTATTGTTAGCCTTCCGAATGGTGTCGCTGGCGTTGTTAGAAGAGTTGATCTTGCCAGCCTTTTGCATGAGACTACTAGAAGAGATTCTGATGCTGGTGACGAGGAGTTAGATGTATGTATTGCACACTATGTATAGGGTTACAGTTGCAAATTAGGATAAGTTGGATATGGTTTTGTCATTGTTTTTCAAAGGTATATGTTTTGATATGGAATCTAGAAATCTAGTTTTCTAATTCTAGACTGACAGGTTAATTACAGATTAAAGTTTTGAATAGCAGCAGTTTTATGGCCAGCTAAAACTTGCGTTTTTTTGGTATTAAGAAGTGGTCGTCTTTCATTGGCTTTCAGAAGCTTCTGTTTGAGAAGCTGTCGTCTTCTTAAAGTTTTAAAGGGATAAGGTCTTTTTGGTTAAACCTAACCATGAACCATCAAAGTTTTAATCTTGGTCTTTCATTTTCTCGCAGAATAAGACTGTCTGGACGGTTTAGGAAGACAAGTTTTCAAGTTCTACCAATAGAACTTATGGTCAACATGAAAGAAAAGACAATAACTGGTTCATTAAAGAATTAGTTTGGGTGTGTTTGGGTGAAAGGGCTTATGCAATTGCCTCTTTAACTATTCCAGTATAAATTGATTTTATTTATCTTTTAGGAAGAAGTTATGGGTATTCGCACTCTCTTTGCTGTAGGCCAACTTTTGCCAGTTTCGATTAAGGAGCTGGATAGTAGCAAGCATGGGTATCATAAGATCTGCTTGTCTGTCGATCCAGCTGATATCAATCTTTCTTTGAACTCTAAAACTGTTCTGGAAGGCATGGTATGTGTTTCAGCAAGATTTAGATGCCATTAATAGCTAGTTTTATAATCGATACTGAGCCCTAAAGCTTTTTTTTAACTTTGTGGCCTTAGTATTGTGATCCGCGTAGTCACATATTTTGGTATTGTTTCTTACGTTATGTGGTTGATACTAAAAAAACGCTAAATATGCTTTATGTAGGCATGCTCAAATGCATGATGCCTATTGCTCTTCTAGATTTTGTGGGGGATGGTAACAAGCATTGAAGACCATGGTTTTCTTGTTTCAATTGGGAAAAGCGACATTTCCGGATTTGTTCCGCATCAAGCTGTTACAGGTAAGATTCTATCTGCGAAGTGTATTTGGAGCTAACAAATCGCTTTCTTTTTCAATGTAGGCGGTTTAACCTATAATTAGAATAGATATGGATTACCTGTTATACCTGAAAGGTTAGCACAGCATATTTCATCTGGGAAATGGCTTCACTTTGCAGGACCAGCAGCTAGAGTAGGCAGTCTGCGGTGGTTTTCAGTTTCGGGCTGTCGCGCAAGCAAGAAGGTTGTGCAGCTGAGCATGGACGATTCTGTGATTCGTGGTGCCCAGGTCAGTAGTTTGTACTCAAGATCAAGATCTGATTTGTTTGTTTGCCTGATCGGCAATTCCTGTAGTATTTATCTCTGCATACACTAACTGTTGAATTTGTTTTGTATGTAGATGTACTAAAGTTGATGCATTGTATGAGGACTAGCATGTTCATTTGTCTCTGAGAGGACATGAATGAATATAAAATCGTGTAATGTTGTTATTGATCACAGTCCTCATTTTAAATGCAGACGAATTGAGTGGTTGTATGATAGAGGGAAAACTAATAAGGATACTTCTATAAAAAAAACACGTAAACAAGTGAGAACACTTGTTCACTTGTTTATTTTTAATGCAAACGAATCCGGTCAAGTAAATTTCTTATAATTCCAGATGTAGGAGCGGCGTGTGTTGCAAGGATGGTTTTGCCGTGCTGGTTGTAATTGATTAATTTATTTGTTTATTAATTTTCTTTTTCGTCGTAATCTGACGAAGTACCATAGTAGTAGAGTGTAACCTCTGTGTAACCAAGTGTAAGTCTTTCTAAACCGGAAGTACTACCTTATCAAACTTGAGAGCGGCAATTAATGCTGGACATTTTACGGGTTAGATTATCTAAGCCGCCCTCTGTAATCAAACTAATCAACATAAAACGTTTTTATTCGGATGCTTATTATGTTGGAAGTCACTCTTTCCTTCACAGCATGGTCCTCCCGCTGCGTGATATGCTTGATCGATAGCCATACTTGTGACCTGTGTTCATTTTCACGTTTTGTATTCCTCAATATGAATATAACTCTTATTACTATTACTTTGTCATTGTCAATGAGAGTGGTCCCGTATGTCAGCAAGATTAGGATAAGGGCCATGAACAATGGAGAAATTATTGTAAAGTGTTTGAACTTTAGGCGTTCTGCATGCTTGAAATATTCGGTTGATTTTGGCTCTGTTCTCTTTATCATGTGATGCTCGAGTACAGCTTCATGTAAAGTTAGAATCTTGTGAATGGATTTCAGGTGTCAAGCAAGTCTGTGCATTTCGGTTCGGTCCTGCCAGGGCAGCTTGTCACATTCACGGTGAAGAATGTAAGTGTGATTCTTGCAAACTATACGCGCATACAGGCACGCATAGGTTGGCGTGCGAATACTCTTTAGAGGTTGTACTTGATTTGGGTCAGCCTTCCAAGCCTGATGCATGTCTCGGTCTTTTTATATCGCGTCAAGCCGTGAAGTGCTTCACTTTCTACTAAAGCGTTTTAGAAGGAGTCTTCGACTATATGCAGTGTACGTTGTTATATATATAGTTCCCCCCCCCCCCCTCCCTTAATGCATTTTGGCATGGACCCTCACAATTAAGTTCTCTTGCTGATCAATCATTGAATTTTGTTCCGTGACGTTGGGAATATAAATATTTGTTTTTCTTGTAAGCTATTTAGTTTTCTGGTGTGTGTTAGGTTGGCGAGAGCGTGTGCTCAGGAACTGTTCATGGTAGCTTCGATGCTATGGTTCATGTCTTTCACATTCCTCGGCATGGTGCTGGAGATGGCCTTAAAGCGAAATCAAAAGTATGTACCCTGTGTTGTGGCGAACTTTCTGTAACCTACATACGGACATTTATGTGCACACCAAGAATGACAGGCATACGGACTTAATGACTGACTTAATGACTTGCTTACTCAGTGAATGACTGACTAACTGACTGACTGACTGACCGATTGATTTACTGACTGACTGACTAGCTGACTGACTGAATGACTGACTGACTGACTGACTGACCGACTGACTGACTGACCGACTGACTGTCTGACTGACTGACTGACTGACTGACTGACTGACTGACTGACTGACTGACTGACTGACTGACTGACTG
>QQSS02197265.1:0-12488 GCA_003687565.2 Craspedacusta sowerbii
TATCTATCTATCTATCTATCTATCTATCTATCTATCTATCTATCTATCTATCTATCTATCTATCTATCTATCTAATTATCTATCTATCTATCTATCTATCTATCTATCTATCTCTCTGTCTTGCCTGACTATATGTCTTTCTGCCTTTTTGTCTGTCTGTCAGTTAGTCAATTTATTTAACTAAATGGTTTCTGTTTGGTAGTAAATTACTAATTATTTTATGGTATCTTGCTGTAAGCAATTGTAACTGAATTAAAATGAATCTTCGTTTCTTGCTGACCGAAAAACAGAATCCCGTCTGAATTATAAAGACTTACTCTGTTCTCTGTCTTCCTGAAGACGAGTTCATCACGAAGCACCCACCAATATAGGTGGATGTCCCAGGTGGCGCCTCCAAATTTGACGTCACTGTGATACTCGCTTTAAGCATGCAAGAAGCAGGCCTGACTCTTGTTGGAGCAGCGCATCTCCTTGAAGTTGGAGTCGTAGAAGGCTATGGTACGGAGATTACTGGTTTTCATGTTTAAAGCTTGAAGTTGCTTTTTTTTTCCTTCTTACCTGAAACTTTATTACTTGCCGTCATTCGCTTTTACGTGGTTGATTTGAATGTTTGGCAGATGTTGACGATTTTAAAAGCTAGTGTTTCAAATTTGGGGCGATCTTAGACTTCAAGTCTATTTGGAGCCACGCAGAATAACGAAAAGTCAATGGATATATTAGATTAACGAGAAGCTACTAATGATACTGTGAACTACTAAAGAAACAGTGAATTATAATAGCTGTAATCAAGTAACAAGCTCGAAGTAATGCCTGTACAGACTCAGATCTTTCAATAGACCATATCATTAATTCAACAAAAACGAGTATTGGAGTTTGTCAAAGTCAAATTGACGTACGAGAACCAATTTCACGATCGCAATCATTGGAACTTGATTAAATATTGTGATAAGTACATCTTGCTTTCATGGCTACGTAGACGCGTGACCCGCGTGGAGTGCAGGTTTCGACATTTCTCACGCAGGCCACAGTCATAGCTGAAGAAACGCTTTCACAGTCTGAGACTGAGGAGGAGGACTCCATTGACGAGGAAAGCTCCCCAGCCAGTCAAAGCAGTGAAACGGAATATGATACAGACTTGGAGGTCGAAGGTAGGCGATGATCTATTACCTAGGGGTAGATAGTTGCCACGCTTAAGCAACTATTTAAAAATTTGCATACGGTATATATTTGCATTAGTACTGATTACGTTTATGGAAACTGATTCTAAGACCAACTTCGCAACAACCAAGTTAGGCGCAATCCAGAACGGAATCAAGTTTTAGCATCTAGACATCTAACGAAATCAATCCAGAAAATTTCTCAGTAAATGTCACTGTGACTTCTGGTCAGCTATAACTTTCTGTTAACTGGTCACCAGTAACTTTCAACCTCAAATCCTTCAGCCTGCGCGTGTGAATACTCGATCTCAGATTCTAATTGATTATATCTTCACGAATAACACGAAATATGAATCAGTTCGTGGTAATCTGAAGTTCCACATATCCGATCACTTCCTCCAGTTTTCGATCTTTATCGACTACTGCATGCAAAGAGGGAAAAATAACCTGGTAAAGCTGGGCCACTCTTTTAAGAATTTTAGAGATGATGACTTCCTGGAGGTCACAAAAATCGATAGAACTTGTTCACTCGCTGAAGATGTGATTGTTAAGTCCTTAACAAATCCGGTTTTAGACAAGATTTCAGCTATTTCTAATGTAATGGTTTTGATTCACCGACTAACCCAGCTAGAATTAATTTTACACGCAAACCCGTGGGTTACGCGCGGAATACTAAAATTGATGATATATATTAAAAAATTCCTAGCAGAGAAGGAATACCGTTTGAAAGTTTGAATACACGCCCTTTACAAAAGTATCGTAACCTTGTGGTCTTACTGTTGCGAAAAAGCAAACACTACATTACCGAGATTATTTTTAACAAAATAGCTGTAACATTAAAAAAAAACATGGGATGATATAAAGTCTAATTGAGCTCTCTAATAAAACAAAATCTACACATAACTGTGTGAAATTACATGGAACCATCTAGAACGAACATGCAGATGCAGCCATTGGCCCTCACTAAGTATTTTTTTATCCGTTAGCGATCCTCAATGACAAGATACCGAATTCTAAGCATGATTTTAAGTTTCATCTGAAGGCTAATTCGTATCAGAGTATGTTCCTAACGCAGACAACAGCCGAAGAAATATCCTTGATTATCAACAACCTCCATACATCAAGGCACTGCGACCCGGGAAGTATACCCGACATACGCGATCTTTCACACCCTTTTTCTCGCATAATGAACTAGTCATTTAAAAGCGCATGCTTTCCACAATCTTAAAAGATTTTGAAGGTGATTCAAATTTGCAAGAGTGGTCCTGCTGACACCTGCAGTAACTATCGCCCTATCTCGCTTCTCTCCAACGTAAGCAAAATATTTGAAAAAGCTATGTATGATAGACTACTCATATTTTGATAAAGTCGATGTTATTAATAATATGAAAGTTGGCTTCGATAAAAAGCATTCGGCAAACAACACGCATGTCAGTTAAGTTGAGAGAATTAATGCTAGTCTTGATATAGGTAATAATTCGTGTGGAATATTTATTGGCGTACAAAAAGCGTTTGATACCGTCCATCATACTATCCTACTGCAAAAAAACTTAGTCATTATGGGATAAGAGCTACAGTAAACGACTGGTTTTACTCTTACCTTACGAACCGCGAACAATTCGCGGCAATCGAAGAGAGTAATTTTAATGTTACGGAAATCACATATGGAGTCGCGCAAGGATCTGTCCATGGTCCTTTTCTATTCATGATTTACGTGCATGATTTTCGCAACTGCCTCACTAATGCAGTTGACCAACACTTTGCAGACGATACTAACATATTACTGAGCCATTCTTCATTACAAAAGCATTCTGAAACTATTATCTTTCGAACTATTATCTATCCTTGTTGTTGTTGTTTGCGAGAAAAACGAAGACTTGCAAGAAATATGAAATGTACAATTCTCAACTCGCGAATGGTACGGACGGCGTAGAACGGAAGTGTCACAATGAGATTTATCGGCTCTCACTTGTATAAAGATCTGTTTAACAAGAACATAGCCCTAAAAATTAGCAAAAAAGCAATTCAACCAATATTTACACACTATTCTTACTGCTAAATATTAACCTAGACACAGTAGTTGATATTAAGGTGTACCGGATTTCGGCTCCGGCTCCGGCCAAAAACCAGCCATTTGTACAAATCCGGTCCAACTCCGGCTCCGGCCAAAATATAGCCGGTTTTCGGCCGGATTCATAGCACGTAGATGAGTTTCATATCCTGCACAAAGGTCAGGCCATCAGTCCATTTTCAGACATGTTAGACAATTATTAGCTGCTTGTCGGAAGAACAACGCAGACCACCTGGATCATCATTCGCTTGCTGTAAGTGCCCGAAAACGACTTTCTCTCGCACCCCCCACCCCCAATTGCAAGTAATTTTCTTCCATTTCCATCCCACGCCACCAACGAGTGCACCTTCCGAACGTTTGTTCAATGTAGCAGGCAAAGTCATCAGTGATCATCGTACCAGTCTTCTCCCAGACAATGACTTATTTTCTTAAAGAAACATCGAAATTTATCAAAGACATTTGACTATTATTAACCTGCTCAAACTTGCGGCAACTACTTACGAGACGCGTGCAAATGTATTCCCATAATGCACTGATGCTGCCCATCTTCACCATTTTGTAATCATGTGTCTCTATTAAAAGCACTTGAATTCTATGTCAAATGTCATAGCATTGTCAGTGAACTTGTTTAGTACAATGTTGATGCGCGGTAACTATGAGGTTGTTCTAGCATGTAATCTTGTGTTAATTCCCGCGTCGTTTACTTAGGGGTGCATTGCATGCAGACTGAAACATACTTGGCATAGTTTAATACAGGCTTTTTCATGAAAAAATCACAAATCCGTGGGCGGCGCCGGCTCCGGCTGGATTTGACATCATAAATCCGGACAAATCCGGCACCGGCCGGACTTCAACAAATTAAATTCTGCGCAGTCCTAGTTGATATGCTTGCTATTCTTTGTTGAGCCTTTGTGAACCATTACTATTGAAACAGCGTACCCTAATACCAAAGTGCAAAGGGATTAGCACCTGCTTGATCCACATTTAACCGGGTCAATCTTCGCGTGAATCTAAAAAATTTCCATTTTATGCCAATGCACGAGTTCTTTTGCATTACTTGTTTGCTTTTGAACTTCCTTCGGCCATTTTAAGTAGGCACAGACTTCCCAGGTACTGTACCAAGACGAGCTAAAATAATTTTTAAACAAGTAAAAAAAAAAGATAATAATAATTAAAAAAAAGAACTGATTTGATGTTACTTATTTCCTACTCTGAACGAAGCTGTGTTGATGTTGCCTTAATTGTCGATTGATGTTTTGCTGGTGAAGAACCAGTCCATCGATCGCACATGACAATCAGTCAAACTAGTCATCGATTGTTAAGTAAGCCTCGCAAGGAGACAAAGAGCTCTATACGTCCTCGGTGGCTCGGGCGACGGGTCGATGCTCTGATGATCGCGAAGAATCCATATCCTCTGTTACCGGGAGACACTCTTTTGCGAAGAATTTCCCACCAGACGATAAAAACATACAGTTACTGGCCCGGTCTTCTAGAAGATTCGCCAAACAGGGTAGCCACACAAATTTGTCACATGCCCTGCTTGCCCACCGACCGCCGCGTAGAGGCTCTCCTCGTTGGTAGGCACTAACCGTGCTGTATGCCCATGGCAGCGCGTTTTGGATCATGCATCCGCAATTCGAAGGCGAGCGAAAGACAACGCAAAGCGGATTACAATTTTTTTCCCAACGAAAAAGCGGAGAAAGAATTATAACTTGAAAGAGCGGTGTTAAGTTTCCTTTGTCAAGACTTGTTTCTTTTTCACCACGAAACAAGACCGCTACGATTTCGAAAAGTGTCGCAAGAAGTACGAGATCTAAAAGAGATATTCCAAGTTGTCGCTTGGATAACTTGCTATAACTACATTTTCGAAAGTTTTACACAGTGCAACGCAAAACGTGGCGCTTTTAATCTGTTTGCCAATCGAGTCCAAGCTTGGCATACCGAGACTCTTCCTAAAATGTCAAACATACGGAAGCTATTCTAATGGTTTTTGATCACGATAAATGAAAAAATATTTCCCGAGCAAAATTTGCCTACGACAACTTATTTCGCATGGGGGAACTCGACTGAACTTACAAAATCTTTAAAGCTGGCATAGGTGCTGATAACTTATCAGGACTTAGTATGAGAGGAGTGAATACTTGCAAAATTACGTACGATGATGTCTTGATATAAACATTCACGAAATTCGACTGTCGACGATCTTGGACTAATTCAAAGCGATTTCCTGTTTACCGAAATACATGGACAGATGTAAGATTCCTCCGAAGTTGGCAGATTTAGATGAACGGACTACTTGGAACCAAACAGGTCGAGTGAAATGATGCTAGCCGTCGATGACAACGCATTTAGTTTGAAAGCAATTCACTTGAAGATATATGTGAAACCATAGATAGATATGTACATACATAATACTTCAATCACCAGTCTTCTTTCGTGATAGCTACTATGATCGTTTGATTATTCACCGTTTTATCACCATCTAGTAAAACTATCTTGCACACAATAATACTAGAGGTGCTGAATTACAAAAATATGATATTTGAAGATTCATTATTGAATGGGCACGTATAGAAAAACAGGAATTCAAAAATTTCTGTCAAAAAAAATCACATTTCGCTTCGATGCGGTAAGTCCACTCACCAGAGCAATCAGGTTGCTCTACTGGTACTGTGCTGTAACCTGTCCCTGATAGCAAAGCTTTTCTACGTCAGATAAACAGAGGTAAAAGTGATACAGTCAGAAATACGCCATAGTGTGAAAGCATTGCTGACGAAGTTTCGGCTTGAACTAGCGCGAGCCCTCTCTGAAATCTCTCGAGCTTTTAACCTTCTCTTTCTTTATTCCCAGCTGAGCGGGAGACTTACGATGCGTCGGGAAAACGAGTTTATCTAGAAGCCTGCAAAAAACTGGCGACTACCCCAGTCTCGTACTTCATGAGGCACATCGCTTCACCAGCAATAAGCATGAGATACCACGGAGTTGGAGCTAAGGGGACGGTTGCAATGGCAATCGCCTTAGTTGTAAGTAGATGCCAAGTGCACTGCTATAGCCACTAGCGGCTGCTTACCTTAGCGCTTGAATCTGTGTGTACATTTTGGGCTTGCTACCAGTTGAATGCGAGGCATGCTGCCATGATTAAGTGTTAAAAATACTAGATTTCCTTGTATTAAAACTACATATTCGATTTTTACCCCGACCTGACATCCGTAGCAAGAAACTGCAAGAAGTAGAATCTAGATCACTGGGAAATATTTTTATCTTATTTATATTTAAATCATTCAATCATATTTCGTACAATGTTTGTACTTCCAATCACTTCCCTACTTTCCCTATTTTTACTATTAATAGCATATGAAACAAGACTAAGCGATCAAAATAGTTTGATGATGGTAAAATTGATTATATCTCCGTAAAAAAAAACATCAGTCTGCAAATGTCCACCCGAATTATCCACCCGAAAAATTGCATTTTACAGCTCAAACTTTGGCTCTGAAGTCGACGGGACACGCTTATCGTTAACGTCGCGCGAACATAGGAATTATAGGTAAATTCACTTGCTACACATCACAGAAGAGCATGTCCAATTAGTCACTTCGTTCACGCAATTAAAAACTCGTGAAGTTCCCTTCTGAACACGCACAGAAAAATTGCATGAGAAGCTGTTGAACGAAACCCATCGCCAAAATGCACGAAAATCTTGAGCACGAAACAAATTTTGAAATGCCTCAAGGGAATCACGCAGTGATGACCATATTGAAAGAACACTACCACTTGGGCTTTAGATAAGCAGGTCAATACTTCGTGAAAATAACATATCGCGTTTAAGTCATAGGTGACTCCAGCAACAGCAAACGAATATCTCTTAACAATAATCTGAACTCAGCATCTACAACGTTCGCTTAAATCAACGTCAAAGCACTGTGCAACAAACCAAACCGTTGCTGAAGTTACTAGGAAACTCCCCTTAAAGACGGGCGAGAAATCCTTTACATGTTAGCGGCACTATATATCTTTAAATAACGACTCTGGCACAGCTTAACTTCGTTTTCTTGTAGGCCAACACAGTGACAACGAGCCTGGACTTGACCGAGAACTACATCGGTGCTGAAGGGACGAAGGCGCTGGCAGACATGATGAAGGAAAACTGCTACATCACGGAGCTCGTACGCAAACTAACTGATTGTCCAGGCCTTAAGCAACTCTTCGGATTTCTCTAGGACCGAGATTCTGATTTCATCTTTATATTAGCTATATTAATCGGAGATCCTTCTGTAAAGACTGTTCTACACGTTCCGCTTTTATCCACGGTTTCCTGTAGAATTTTCATTGTTTGTTGCAAACACCCAAGTATTGCAGTCTCCAAGCCATTTTTTTATAACTACATGCCTCGTTCGTTGAAACTGTCAAACCGGGAACAAGGATATCATGCGCTTGCACTGACGATAAAGCTATAATAGCAGCAACAACAACAACAACAGCAACAAAAACAACAACAACAAAAACAACAACAACAACCATGACAACCACAAAAGCAACATCATCAAACATCATTCAATGGCATCAGCAACAAACAACAACCAATAACAACACCACCACCAACAACAAAAACAAAAACAAAAATAACAACAACAATAACAATAACAACAGCTACTGCAACAGGGTGGGATAACCTGCTCAGCACACATCGGAACACCTGGGAACAATTAACTTGGAGAAGAGGCAGAAAAAAGTTTTTCGGTACGGAGGATGGTGACTTTTACATGTCACGTTTAGAACTTGGCCCGGAACTGTCTTCGAGTGGAAGGTTGCCGCCGGGCCTGCGAGTTGATGCAGCAGAACTTCACCCTGAAGAAGCTGAACTTGTCCGGCAACGATTTCGGAGATTCGGTAGGACCATACCTGTCAGAAGCCTTAAAGGTAGAACAATTCCATTGCACATGTTCTCGCTGCCTGCATTAGAGCTAATCCACCTCCAGACTTACATTCCGTCCTAGACAGCTGCTCGGCAAACTTATCTTGTTGCAAAGGCACGAAATGACGCGTTTGTTCCTCTTGCTTTTATGCAATGTTGTTTTTTCCTTCTGCCATATCATTGCATTTCTCCTTCAGTGTCGGCACTACACTTGCAACCGTCTGTCTGTCTGTCTGTCTGTCAGGTTGGGTTGGGAGGGGCGGGGCCAGGCTATCTATCCCGTAGTTAGTCTATTTCCGTACATAGTTTGTCTATTTGTCCATCTATAGCATGCTTCTGCTTGCTTGAGTTCCCAATTGCCTATTTGGCATTCATCAAATGACAACTTGATGCTCTTACTTAAGAAATCAGTCAGACTTGCTTTGAAGGCTGATTGATGCTACAGAGTATTGCAGTAAAGATGCGTCCTAGCTTACGTAGAGATTATATATGGCGTTTATTAAAGTTTACAATTCAAGAGTCATGCTGCTATTGCATTTCTTCGTTACTGACTTTGGCAAAGGGCATGCCTGACCTTTAAAATACAGAACAAATTGCTTCAAGGTACCGAAGTGGGAGGCAGTTTTTAAAAAATCTGCTTTACCAGCTCTTTTGGCTACAGTAAATAATCTCTAGTTCACTCTCTTTACATCAAGTACTCGCTTCGTTTAGAATAACTTCAAAATCGGCTGGCTGGATCTCAGTAACAACGATCTTAGCGAGAAAGCCGGAGTGGCCATTGGACCAGGGATAAGTGAGTGGAACGTATCTCAGTGTACGCATGTGGCTTAAGCTCGCAGTACCTTAGTTACTGCCCTGCAATGTTGGTAGCTATGCAAGTACGCAACGAATGCAAAGCAAAACATGCGCAGTAGAGCAGATGACTGGTTGGATAAACCAGGAAGAAATCTAAAAGCAGGCAATTACCTTTTACAGATGAGGAACGTCCATTGAGGGTGTGCGTCTCGAAACTTTCAGAGTTTCGAGAAGTTTCGAGACGAGACGGAGGTCTGTCTCGAAAGAAACCAGAAATTTTGAGACGAGAAGAACATCGGTCTCGATTCAAACGGGACGAGAGACTTCTCGAACTTTCTCGAAATCTCTCGTTTCAAACTAGAATGAGTTTCGAGACGCAGGCCTATAACGTCCATACGTCTTGACTTGAGGAAGGGTATTTCCGCATCTTTGGTTCTCAGCACTTAGCAACGAGTCAGTTACGGCTTAAATATTGAACGCCAAAATAGACGTCATTGTTTGAATCAGAGATTCCACCTTAGTAGTCACACATTTGCACACAATAATTGCACGCATTTTATAAAACAGGTTACTTTTAAGGTATCAATATTTATTCTCTTGCAAATAACTCTTTTGCCAGATGCAAATGACGCTGTTGAGTACTTGAACTTGAGCTGGAACCAACTCCGTCAGCAAGCGACACAGGAAATCGGTGCAGGGCTGCGGGTACGGACAAGTCAGTAATATCGTGATATAGTACAATGATGTAATTTCACGTGATGTAATGTAGAAACGTAATTTTATATGCACCAGGCAATATCGTGTAAGGTAATGCCGTCATGCTATTAAAATAATATCGTGATATGATATATCTTTTGCATTAGACACAATGCAATGATTAAGCGACACCTCGCCTTTAACCCAATCATTGCCGATGTTCGCCCCTTGCATGTGATTAATTGACTTGATTCTTAAAGGCAGCGCAAAGAAAGTACGATAGAAATAGCTTCGATTGCAAGCCTTCCGCAAGCACAGTACATTTTCAATAAGCAACTTACCTTGTTAAATAGGTATTTGAAGCCGGAGTCTTACGATTAACCAGTTTCCTTCACGCATTCAGGAGTTGACGCTATTGTTTATCAACCGGACTTTAACTACTTCCATGAGCGCTTAGATGGTTAGCTGAGCTAAATGATCATCTTATGCCGTAGTGTACATGCACTGTTTACAACACGATTTTAGTCCTTACGCAACTGTTTTCTAGGCAAACTGCACTATTCGGGTCCTCGATTTATCCTGGAATGGTTTCGCGAACGACGGCGCTGTTGCTATTGCCGACGCCCTAAAGTATAACAATACTTTGACCGAGCTTGACATCAGGTATGTTCCTGCGCTTCGTATACACACACACAGCATACTACAATTGCAATTTTGATATACACTCATATTTGCATATGCTAACATACATACCTACACATACACACACAAATATACATACGTAATTTACAAAAGCCATATAGCTGTACACAAGCAAACAAACATACTACGCAATTTGCACGTATTATATAGGTGTACCGAATAACTAATATGGCACAAGCGAATGCCAGAGCACACGAAATTGCGGATGTTGCACGAGCCTTAGCTTTTAGGAGCTATTCTCATCCCCACCTCATAGTACGCAAATTTTCTAAAACATGAAAGTAACTTTTCCTTTAAAGAAATCTGGGAGGGTTTGGAAGAGTGGAAAGAAATATTCAATAAAGTTATGTTTAGCAACAACAGGATTGGAGCAGACGGAGCTACGGCGATTGCACGGGGTCTGGACAACAATAACACACTCGAGCTACTAAAGGTATGTCGCTTGTCATGTCTTAACATACAGCACGTTATTAGCAAGTGTGAGTAGATGCATCCATGCATCTTCAAGAACAAACCGTAATAAAGCGAGGTCTTGTAGGGCGCTTCAGTTATAAGTACGGTAACAAACGTGCCTGGTCGGGTGAGCCGACGACTTAACTTAAGGCTTAACTTAACTTAAAAAATATCCGACGACTTAACTTAAGGCTACTGGTTTGCGACAGCGACGGTGGAGCAGCTTCATGCGTGATGGTTTAAGGTAGGCCAGTGGCGGATTTCGGCTCCGACGGCGGCCGAAAACCGGCCATTCTTACAAATCCGGTCGAAATCCTGCTTCGGCTAAAAACCCTAACCCTAACCCTAATCCTAACCCGTTTTTGGCCGGATTTATAGCAGGTACATTTGTATCTTTACTGCAACAAAAACCGCTTTCCGAATCAGGCTAGCATTGCTCGTGTGTACTTGTGCTCACCAACCACCAGTGTACCTTCCGAAAGTTTGTTCAGTGCAGCAAGCAAAGTCATCAGTGATCATCGTACCAGTTTTCTCCCAGACAATGTAGCTATTACAGTACTTAAAGTAAAATTATTAACTTACCAACGTGTGACAAGTATTTAATTAATATCGAGATGTGTGCATATGTATTGCCATGATGCACTAATGTTGCCTAACTTCAACATCTACGAACTATGTGTGTTTATGACAGTACATGCATACCTTTCGTACGTAATAACACTGTCATTGAAGTTATTCACTACAATCAATTGTGATGTACCAGGCGGTCGTTAAACATGTAATTTTGTGTTGATTTCTGCATAGTTTACTTAAGGGTGTAATGCATGTCGATTACACATGTAAGTAATATATTTTAGTTGTTTTATGTAAACAAAAAAATCATAAATCCAGCGGCTTCTAAAGATCTCCTAGCTAAAATCAGCGCAATCTAGATGAAAACATCTGAGGAAGCTTTACCCATCCATGTCCAAACGCAATACGATCTCCGCTAGTCTACACAAGAGAAAGGCTATGACGCTCCCCTTCTAGCGCGTTCAAGAACTTGAATGCCAACATCAAAGCCGGGAAAAGACTATTGTCTCAGCATAGGTACATGAAGATTCCGCTCGAGTACAGATATGCTATAACAACGTGGGCTGACTTAGCAAGCGCTTCACGGACAAAAGCAGGACTGTCGGCAGGAAACTCGCCCAATAAAAAGAGGCAAAAACAAAGTGACCAACGCAAAATATCCCAAATTTTAAAAATATTACAACGAAATCAATGACCAGTTCTTATACAGACACGAAAATAGTGTAAATTAGCCCTCGAGTGTAACTCGGACTGTTTTAGAATAGTTACACTATTAAAGACTATTAAATAAAGACTATTTTACGAAGAGTAAGTTTCGTCGATTGCAGCAACATACACCTGTGACGTCCCAAAGTTCAACCCTGTGCTCCCGTTTAGATGAACCACAACCCGATCACAAGCAAAGGGGCGAGCTGTATACTCTCATCGGTTCACAATAAGCCCGATTCAGCGTTAAAGGAGCTGCACATGAGGGTAATTATCATACGCCCGTGATATGAGAATATTACCAATTATTATTATTATATTAATATTACTATTTAGTCAAAGATGTACGTATGCCCCCTATGTACAAATCCATATACATGTACGTACGCATGCATATCCATATACATACGACCGACGTGTA
>QQSS02197276.1:0-12487 GCA_003687565.2 Craspedacusta sowerbii
TATATATATATATATATATATATGTATATATATATATATATATATATACGTATATAAGCAAGTACACAGAGAGGCTAGCTGGATCACGAGACATCGATTATTTTGTACGCTAGTTCGTTACACGAACGTTAATGTTACTGGGTCATGCATCTCCGCCTTGACGTAGCGGGCTGTGACGATGTTTGCATCTTGGAGAGATGCAGTACTTGGGTTTTACTACCTTTTAAGAGATAATTAAGTCGAAAATCAATTTGGGAATTTAGGATTGAAAATATATCGGATATCAGATAATTAAGTCGAAAATCAATTTGGGAATTTAGGATTGAAAATATATCGGTTTTAGAGTGTTTTTTTTTTTCATAAGTATATCCCCTTTGAAGCTACGCCTGGTCCTACCCTTCGAGAATGTCGCAGCTCTTTTATCAGCAAAGGGTATGTCAAACTTCTTATGCAAGCTCAGGAAATTGTCCAACATGCTGTAATCTATGAGAAGTGAAGCTGTTTCATTTGATAGCTGAGCGTCGGTTTTTAATTTAGCCAGCTCAGAACTTTCTTTGGCAGTAAGTCTTCCTTCCTTAATGACGTCTTCGTTCTCTTTTTTGCTCGCCTCTCGTTGAGGGTCGGTTTCTGTTTTGAAGTTTGATCCAGAAACACCTATATGTGATGAATTATCATTTCGTCGCGGCTTCCAATAAACGTGCCATTCTCCGGGCTTATGTTTGATCTTCGAAGGCGAATCACTAGTCAGCCATAATATAGTTTTATGCTTCCCCACTTCAACTATGTCGTACCCGGACGATGCATCTGCAGATCCATCGCCACTATCTCCATTCTCACCTGCGCCACTCACGACCGGCGTATCGCGAGTTTCCGGTGTCATGAAGCGCGTATCCGGAGTATCCGGTGTATCCGGTGTCAGAACGTTCATATCCGGTGTTTGCGCGTTTGTATCCGGAGTGTCTATCGTTGTTGGTGTCAATGTCCTCTTCGCTATGTCCAAGTTTCTTTTCATTAAGTCGGATTTCTTGGAATTCAAGATTTTGTCCCGATCATAGAACTTGTAGACATCCGCAGCGTCTGCGAAAGCAGCGAAGGTTACTACAGTCTGGTGACCAGGTTAAAGACAAGAGCCATGATCCTGCAAACCCAGACCCCTAAACGCGGCTCCTCCTGTAACATTGAAACATATCAATATACTAAATTCCACCAAAAATCAGGCTTTGCATTTGCAAAACAATCATATATAAGTCCTCATTTCTTTCTTTCGTTCGGATTGTCTTTAGTTTTTTTTCGGTGTTTCGGTGATGTTAATTTGGGACAGGGGTTGTTGAAATCGGGATATTCGCCAACAATGGTGGTCACGTGTCCTTCCCACCCAGTCCTCGCCGAAACCCAACGTGATAAATGTACTTCTACAATAACCTGATTTCATTTTGACTCGAAATTTTTATCCCTTAATAAAAAAATAAAAAAAAAATTAGGTGTGCAAAGCCCAGACTTCGAAGGTCACTTCACCAAGCGATTGGGAATTGTAGAAGCTATCTGCAACGTTGGAAAGAACTTAGAACCGGTATCTTCAGAATATTTGCTTGATATGCGGAATGTTTACGCGTTGCATAATCAACTTAGTTTAAGAGAAAAAACTGCATAACGTGTGCATAATTGGGTCATAAAGAGCGAGTTTTAGCGAGGAGCAATATACTTTCGTTGCCACATTCACCCAAGTTAGGCAACCTAATACTTTTTTGACTGACTAATTGCATTTTAAGATTATTTTAGCATTCTAAAGCAAAGTTTAGTATTGTACTATCTCGTGCTAGATTTATATTATTCGTTTTGTATCGCCATAAATACACGATAATACCGATGCATTAGAGATAGCTGGAAAGACTAATCTCGTAAAAGTTCCGAAAGTACTTACTTGCTGCCGAGAGAAGCAATGCTATAGTTACTAAGCTGAGCTTCATTCCTAAACGAGAATTGTAAACACAAAGCTCAGTTCCTCACATACCACGTAGCACGTGCAACAAGAAAAGCTCAAATTAACAGCATGCGTGCATCTTCATGATGTACGGGAATAGGTTTGGACAATATTTTTTTGTGAACAGCGAACATGGCTTGGGTATAGAATGGTGCCTGGATAGAGAATTTTTTGTGTAGGGATTGTATGTTTCTTGACTGTTTTAATATTTGAACTTTTAAATGCTTAAATGATTGCGTGGTAAGGGAATCGTGTCAGGATTGATAATTTTGTCTTCATTGGAAATTTAATTTGAATAGTAAAGATTTGCGCTAATTTTTGACATGAATTTTTTATGGAATATTGCCTGGGCAAGACATGGCATCTGGATAGGGAATGTTACATGGAGGGAAAGTACCAACATTGATAATTAGCTGATTGCATTGATTAGATGCACGACCGATCGGGGCTGAGGTTCCATGAAGCAAAGCTTTCACCAAAGGATGCACGTTGCTGCTTATCGAGGACGCGCTGTACGAAACCTGAGTGTGATTAGACCTATCAAGGAAAACATCTTGAAAAAATATCATCGAGAGATCTTCGTTGCTCAGCTTATTCTCAATACTTAAAAATTTATGAGGTCAGATTCAATGGCGAATAGAATTTACAATCGGCTAAATTTAAGCTTTGTAGGCGCGTTCTGGGAAAGTCCTTTTTGAGCAAGCGGGCTCTTACATACTGGCATTAGTGTCAGTCGAAAAGTTTGCAGCATTGTCGATGAGCTTTGCACGTATTCATCCACATACAAGTAATGCACTACTGCAAGGCAACGACCCACATGCTCTGAGAAGTCGAATACTTAAAATTGAACACATCCTGTTGGCCGATTGCAGGCAAATTTAAAAAGAATCAAAGTCATCAAGCCAGTACCACAGTGCAAAAAGAGAAAATCAACTTCAATTCCAAGGTAAACTTTCAAGAAAAACCACGCAAGTCTTTCGCTCAATCGATCTCGCAACCGTGCCTGCTTGATTTGCGCAAGTAAGTGTAACTTGTGCATGATGGCTGGTCGCCTCTTGACAGAAAAACCACCTGGCAGTCACGACTTTTAGAACGCTGGGTCCCCCCCCCCCACACACACCCAGAAAAAAAGCTATAGAAACTTTCAAATCAGGTTTCTAGTTTACTGAATTTCTGATTTCGCAGCAAAGGCAAATGTGTACTTGAACATAAGGGATCGGCATTTTCCTTCTTTCAGACATTCTTCGATCTAAGCAGTAGATAGGATAGATAGATTACTTGTAATCTGTATGGATTATCTCAGGTCTCATTTTTAAAACGTATTTTTTACGATGCGGCTAATCTACATGTGAATAGAATACTAGACATAGATTATAGAAGATATGAAGAGCATAGTCATACTGACCCAAATTCTGAGACTATGAGATATAATTTAATGCATTGTCGCCGCCTTTGTTGCAAAATGTGCATTTGGTTACCCTACTAATAATTGTAACCTACTAGTAATGGTCACCCTACTAATGCAGGTGTTCCAGAACCCACTAAAAGCCTGAAGCGGGCAGCTATTGATCAACTGGCAGTGTCCTAACCTGAACACCCGGGTTAACCACCTTACTTTACCCTTCTAGTCTATCTCTTCTCCATCTTCCTATTTTCTTCCTTCCTTATCTTTTCTTCTAGCTTTCCCTGTCACCATAGTATACCATAACAATTTAGTTGATTGTCACTACGTATCAGTTACTCGTAAAATTATTCACTTCTCCCCCGCGCATTGCGTTTGCGCATAAGTGGTATTTACGTGTTCTATCCCTAAAAATACGTTCAACGAAGAAAGTAACATAGGGTACAAAGTTCGAGGACGTCGGCTTCATTTTATGGTTCATTTATAGTATATTTTATCATAGTATTGTTATTAAAGTTCATTATAATTTTCGCTTAAGTCAATGACAATAGATAGGGCTTGTGCGAATTTAAACACCTTTAAATACTTCTTATGTCCTTAAATTTTATAATTGTTATAAGTTATTATATGTTTTTCATAAGTCAATAACAATAGATATGGCTTGTGCGAAGTTAAACTCGTTAAATTCTTAAATATCTTTAAATAATATTGTTATGATAATTTAGTATAATATTTTGCGTAAGGCAATAAGAATAGATATCACTTGTGCGAACTTAAACTTCTTAAATACCACACCTAATGTGTGTCAATAAATGCTTAAACAAACTTGATTTATACTGGAAGTATTTGTGTTGTGATATGGCTGCCTCATTTAAATTCACTTGAATTTTGACGGCTCCAAATTTCATTTGACGTGACTCATTCACTCTCGCACAGCCACACACACACACCATCTCTTCTATAAAGAGGTATTTTTGTCTTATAAGTTATGCTTGAACTATGTAGGAAATCCTCAACAGGGTCGAGCGAGTGCTTCTGCTGTTGAACTTCGAAAGTTTTGGCTTATTTCTGAGGTGACTATTCTTTTTATAGAGATTATGCCGAAATCGGTTGTTTTGGTCAGTGGGCGAGCACAGAAGCATTGGGGCTTTGGAAACGTACCCTTTGAAATGTTTATGATAAATTCTTTGAGGTAAGGACCTTTTGGAAAGCTCAACTAAAGAGTACGACCTTCTATTGGTGGTGAAACACCTTCATAGAGAAAACACCCCTTGCTAATAAAAGGAACTTGGAGGCAAGGGCACCGAGTAATCGGGTAATCTCCGACTTCGAACTGGAAAACTTCCTCGGTCCCTATGAACGCACGTCCGAAAAATCCAGTTTCGGAATATGCATCCCACAAAGCCTTTGTATCTCGCTAGTTAGGCGAATTTTGTGGAAACAGTGCTGTTTCATAGCTACAAGTCAGGTCATTTTGCGTATTTTTATACTCATATACTTATACCTATATACTTATATATTTATATATTATATATTATACTACGGATTTTGAAGAGCGTACAACTTTCTATACGTTGATTATAAGTCACCCACGCAGCAATGACAACACTCAATCCATGTTCATAGCCAGTAAGGACGTTATAACATATCGTGATATTCATAATAGCTTGCTCATCTTCGTCAGTAACTTTAGGTTATTCCCTCTCCCATAGCAGAGATATATCTTGTTTCTTCGGTATATTGGTTGATTTGGTTAGTGTTACGATCGCCTGACGTCCAAAAGTCCAGCTCGGCATCTGTTTCTTATTTTGCCCTCTTCAGAAATCTCAAGGCTTGGGACTTTTTTGATGATCCTACTTATTATGCTGATTGCGATTAGGCTGAAATGATGACTGAAGGGTATATCACCATATTGGAATCTTCTCGTTGATGTGTGCGTATGGAAGCGTCACCATGCTGACAAAGCATGATTGCTGTTTTTTTTTTACTTTGAATTAAACACGGTGGACGAGTTCCGAAACTTCCGACGAATCAGTAGTGTTTTCGAAGTTATCTCATTTTATTTGGCAGTGCCCGTGCTCAGGAGTTTATCTCAGTGCTCAGATGCCTCGCTTGGTAGGACTGGTATGTGCTACCTCCTCAGTACAGATGGCTTGGTCTCCCTGAAGTCCTTGCCCTTAACATGTCCGTACTACTGAAAACAGACTTGCCCCCCGATGTTATGTGCGCTAAAGTTGCGACATCGGTAATTTTCTAATACTCGGATGCGAAGATTCATTTGTATTTGTGACGAGAGCACTGCAGTTCTTCGTAGAGTCGACAAGCTGTTGTGGCTGGCAGAGACAAGTAAACCCCTTGATTGGTTAGCTGTAATCGTATTGGAAAAACTTCTGACGGAGCCCACTTTTTTGTAGTGTTTTTGTGAAGGGCCTGTACATGTTTACTTGATGGCTTCGCTTTGTTGTGTTATTAATGCTATCACCTCATTCGTCTCATTAGCCACATTTCGTTTTCAAATACATTTATGACGAATTTGGTCAGTGACTTTTAGCTTCTTATAAGAATACAAACTTCTTGCTAGAGCATTTGTGAAAAAATATTGGGTGTAACGCTAAAAGCAATGTAATGCATGATGATAAATGTTCTAGTATTGCAATAGAGCTGCTTGGCGTTGGAATGAAGAGGAGTATTTAAATTGCTATAAGCATTTCCTATATTCGGCAATCGCGGCTAGCATGGCTGCCAATCTATGTTGTGGTATTTCGTGGAATTTGGGAAGAGGAAGGCTTTAGGCAAAGTTCTCTTTTGAACGAAGGACCATTTGACTGAACTTCATGCTCAATTTATCGCATCCATAACGTTTATAGGGTTATGCTTCAACCTTTTCTAATACGTTTGATGTCTTCAGCGCACAGCTCAGACCGAGGGAAGACCGCAGGATGCCATCAAAACACGGCTCTGCGCCATATCCAAGGGTAGCTCGGGACGCAATCACTTAGCAGATTCAACAAATGAAAAATCTTGGTTGAATTCTGAAGACTGAACGCCCGTGGATCAATCTAGTGCTCATACGCTTAGAGAGAATCACGTAGTGAGACATAAAGCAGTCGACCAATGATGATAGTGATGACGATGACGACGACGACGATGATGATGATAATAATGACGATGATGATGATGATGTTGATGATGATGATGATGTTGATGATGACGACGACGATGATGATGATGGTAGTGATGATAATGATTATCGTAATTATGATGGTTAGTGTGGTAACGATGATGATGATGGTGATGATGATGATAATGATGATGATGATTATGATGATGATGATGATGATGATCATGACGATGATGTTTATGATGACCATGGTTACGATGTGGATCAGTAGGATCAGTACTAAAACCCTCAGAAATTGGGTGACCATGCATATGCAGATCGAATAATGGTCGGCAAAGGCGATGGGTACATACTTCTGCAGAGAATTCCTCAACTTCTTATCGCTAGCCTGAGTTGGGTTGTTCCTCTCCGACTGCGAGCTTCCACCACGCAAATTAGGTCTGACAACAAATAAAACGGTTTCAAATCCACAAAAAAAGCTTCGTTCGTTAATCATCTTATGCGCGCAGCACCAAATCCTCCACTCAGTCGACGATCACAGAACGAACTCCAGTTACCTTGCCATGTCATCATCGATGAGCTCCAGTATCGAAATAGGTGACCAGCGAACATTACAAAGCACTTGAGCTTGGCGTGAAGTTTCTGCGTAACGGTATGCGTTGACAAGCGATTAGAACTAGGGTTTCAAGGGTCGTCGCATAAGAGAAGAATGCAGACGGTCTTAAGTATTATTAGCTTTCTTCAACGGAACGTGCGACTTCAAAAATCAAATACTACACGCACAAAAAATTACGGGGAGTTACGCTTAACATACGAGCAACGCGGCGAAATGCAAATCTCTTTACAATTGTTTTCCCTCGCAAGGCTGACCGATCCTCACAAAAAATAAAACGATGAAGAAAAGTTCAGTTGAAACTGGGGAGAGTGTTCCAGTCGACGAACTAGCACGCATGCGCGAGCAAACGCAACAATGACAACGTCCACACGAAAGCAACCCCCGAGCAAAGAAAGCAACTTAAGATTGCAAACTCAAATGTACAGCTGTCCGTAGAAGCAGGAAAGCCTTAATTTTCGTGAAGGCCGCATCCACGAATCAGATACTAACCGAAAGCGTAAGACGTCGCACCTTGATCCACGGCCACACACCGGCCACCGCGCCTCGATCCAGCCAAGGCGCGATGACGTCACTACCATGTGCGGCATAGAAACGAGGCTGAGGCCACGCCCTGGGTACGCAACTGAAAAGCGCTGACGCAAGCACAACACGGAGAACGATAACAGACGGGAATAAGTTAAACGTAGTCACGTGCGTAACAAATAGCGGCATCTCGTAACGGAATAAATAATGCACGCATGCGCACACGCAATGCACCTACCGCGCGCAAGTGGACCACTATTTAAAACATGGCGAGAATCTGCAAAACTACGCAGTGCTTGTGCAACAGTAGAAAGGCAAAGCTAGAAGAAAAAAAAAAAAAAACCAACTCAATATGCCTTTGAGCTGCACAGTATAAACAAACCACCAAGCAGCACGAAACAATGCCGATAAAGTTATCGGAAACGAAACACAAAACCCACCCGGGTTACGCAACGGGCTCCACACGTACTCACAACAATTATTAGAACTACCTTCATATTACTTAAAGAAGAAAATGCGCAGCGAAGCGCCCAGTGACAGGTTAGCAATACGAGCTTTGTAGTGAAGACCACAGTTACGACGCTTTCGTTAGTGTAGCGATCGTTTCGTAACGACATTTTCGTTCCCCTGTTTCGTTCGTGTAAACACCGTTCCGTTCCGTTTCATGCACAGCAAAGAGGCTGCTTCTCACCTTGGTCCACAGCAAAAACGCGTATCATAAACGGCAAAGCAACGGCGAAAAATATTTTTTATGTCTACAATACAAATTTTTCTACACTCAAAGTCGGTCGGCAGGCATAAACCAACTTTCGAACGTGTGCGAGCGAAGGCTATTTCTCCAAACACCGCTAACCAGTTGCCAGGATCCGATCGGAACAAAATTCGGAAAGGGCTTAGTTCGTCGGAATTCCGGGAGTCGCCGGGGAATCCTTGCGCACGCGCACTTCCATCGAGTTGACGCCATACAAAAGGTCTCCATCCAAAAATATAACGTATTTATGCGTTGAGCGTATGTACACAAGAGCCATGACCAGGAATCTCTTACACGAAAAACGCAGGACCGGAATGACCGAGTGACTGGCAGGTCGAGAAGATTACTGACTCGTGATTACTAAAGAAGCTCGTCCCGTCACGCATGCGCACGATCAGATTGGCAGAGAGCGCATGCCTCGTTGAGTGAGACCCTCGAAACGCTTGAACGTATAGTTGAGGAAGACCCAGTCTTTAGCTGTGGCTTCGCTGCGTTCAGGAATTCCGTCTATAAAAGAAACGCACACAAAAAAATAGCCAATCAACACCCTTGCTTTGGCCTCAGTGCAGCTTATTTTGCTTGCATAGTCAAAGTTCGTCTGTCTGCACGTCTGTCTATTCGTATCTATCTACCTGTCTATGGCTTCCTCCCACGCAGGACAGACCAACAGACAGACCAGCAGAAGATGAAAAGCGGCATACGCAGTTACGTAGCCTTGTACCAAACTGCGTCTGCGACCAGCAATTGATGAGGTCAGACACTTAGGATGGTCTACAAATCAATTCGCCTCCGTGACAGGCTCTGTGGTAGCCAGCCTCCATGATAGCCAGCCTCCATGGTAGTATTCGTGCTAGCATCCGTGGTAACCTCAGCAACAGCCAGCCCACATGGTAACCAGCCTCCATGGTAGCCAGCCTCCGTCGTAGCCTGAGCGGCAGCCTCCGTGGTAGAGTTCTGCGGGCGGCTGCATTAGCTTGCGCAAAGCGCAAAGCGCATAGCGGAATCAAGGGAGAAGGAAGACAAAACAAATTGACACCCTAAATCCAGCCCATTTAAGAAAGGTCCTTGCAGGTAAACCAGTCGTAAAAGCTAACACGAGCATACCGAATCAAGGCGGGGGCGACAGACCCAAGGCGGCATAAAATCACAACAATCAATCGACCAGGCTCTAGTGAGCCAGAAAAACCAGCTGAGAAGCCACCTGACAAAACGATACTGTCCGCTGGAACCAGATTCTGCTATACGCAAACGCAGCTGCATACATAACAGTGCTAAATCTCGCTAGTCACTAGATATCCTCACTACATATCACTGCATATCCCTAGTAGTGTTACTTCTCGCTGCAACCCATCTGCGAATGCGGCGACATTAGGCAGAGCTTCTGAATGAACAGCATCATAAGCCAGCCAGCGAGGCCACGAGCTGACCTTGTGGGCAGTAACAAGAAATTCAGGACATTGAAGCTTTTGTCAGTAAATATTATACGCCAAGTGCTGCTAGAAATCGGCAGTACGTGTGGATACAGTATCCATGATACTAAATGCATCATGTATACTCACTACATTACATGCATATACGCATACTCACTCCAATTCAAATCCACGTCGGGGAAATCGTCAAAGTTGGATGTATCGTCGATGGACTTAACTTCAACCGGAATCGCAGCCGGCCGATCCCTGAAGAGATAAATCAGACGAGCAATATATATATATATATATAGATATATATATATATATATATATATAGATATATATATATATATATATGAGGAGGCAAGAAACAGAACAAGAACTCCGATAGGCACATGAAAACAAACATACACTGACACATGATATTTTGAAAATGCAGGGAATAAGCACAAAAAAAAACCCACATCATACGCAAATGGTAAAGAACAAACAAAACTTAAACAAGAATTATTCTTCTGTTAAATGCATCTATCAGAAGCAACCAAAAAACCAGGTCAGTATGTAAGCAAACAGCTATGATAATTATGATAATAATTTTTTTCAAACTTTTTCAGACATCCTTGATGGTTGGAAGCCCATATACAAGGACAGGTTCAACTGTGGCTCGAAATATTTTTGTATTGAACTCTTTACTGAGATTCTCAGTCTTCCAGAGATTTGACAGTTTGCTTGCGGCAGACCAAGCCTGCGCTTTACGGACAGCTATGTCCTTATCAACAGAGTTCATCCAGGAGCCCAAGTAGCAGATGTCATCTACAAACTCCACTGCACCTGAAGAGAGCGAGAGGGTGTTCTTCGGGGTTTTTGAGTTCATAAGCATGGCCTTTGTTTTCGATCCATTGATGGTAAGGCCCACTTCTAAGGCAGCTGACTCTAAGTTGGACAGAAGCGACTGGGCGTTGGAGATGGTTTCCGACAATAGTGCTATGTCGTCTGCGTAGTCAAGATCTGTGAGGTATACAGCTGGCTGGCGAGAGCTCTGACGACGTTTCAGAGTTACTCCCAGGTCAGAGATCATTGACTCGCGAAGAACGTAGTGAAGAATGATGATGAAAAGGAAGGGGGCAAGAGTGTCTCTTGCAAAACACCATTTTGTACAGGAAAAGGTGTTGTGTCTCCATCCTGAGTTGATACAAAGCTGTAGGAGTTTAGATATGGGCAGCGTATTGCACTGATAATTTCGGATGGAATTCCATAGGCGGCTAGAATAAGAAACACGCGTTTCCCGGTTAACAGACGCGAAAGCTTTAGAAAAATCGACAAAAACGCTGCACAATGACAGTTCTTTCTTTGGCGATATCTCTTCAATTAAACGCCGAAGAGTGAATATTGGCTCCATGGTTGACCTTGACTTTCGAAATCCGCTTTGAAGTTTTTTGTTCCGAGGAAATCTGTCAACAGGTTCTCTAATTCGATTCAGAAGGGTCCGATTAAATAGCTTGGCAGTGCATGACATAAGACCTATGCCTAAGGTACGAGCTCTATAGCCACAGGTCACCCTTCTTCGGTATGACGACGATGCGATTTAGCAAGAATTCGGATGGTGACTGGCAAGTTGTATAAGTCATGTTTAAGATGGGGTGTAGTAGGGAAAGAATATGTGGGTCATGTAGAATATCGGGTGGCACTCCATCGGTACCGCAAGCATTGCCTTTTGTCCACTGTCTCCCCGCAGTCAGCATTTCGTCAAGACCTACTTCTCCAGTTCATATGTCACGCAACACATCGGCATTTCCCTCGAAGACTCGTTTTATCACAAAGTTTTTTGAAGCGGGACTTACGTTGTTTAGCCAACTCTCAAAATAGGCTTTCCATCCAGCCAAACGTTGGCTTACCGTATACTGCAGAGCTAACGCCTTTGATGCTGCATTTACTGCATCCCGTGCGCCCTTCGAACGGCTCCGCCGAGCGCGGGCTGACTTTACTGCGGCGTATTCCCAGGGAACTCTCTTTTTTTGGTTTAACGACAAGAGTGATGCTTTTCTTTGCCGCGATGGCCACAGATTCAACGAACGACGTATACTTTTGTCAGTGATCTGACAAGGTGGAGGTGAGACAAGTAAAACCATGAATGCAGTCGCTACGAAACGATCTTGAAACTTCCAGGTCTTGCAGTGCCGACCAGTCGCACCGTCGCAGTTGTAATCTTGGTGGCTGACTTGCACGAAGGCTAAGCTTTGCTTCTGCTATTATGATCCGGTGATACGTTGCAAATGGCCTAAACGTATAGGTGCTGCACTTAGGCACAGAGTTGCGATATTTTTGGCGACTAACGATGCGGTCTATCTGTGATAATGTATTTTGAGGACCTCTATGTGCATGCAGGCGACTTTGACGTTTTCTGAACAAAGTGTTAGCAGAGAAAAGTGAGTTTGCCGAAAGGAAATCTAAGAAATGGTCGGAGTTTCTGTTGGGAGGCTGGTCTAAACCCAGGGGCAAAGTTCAAAGGGCTGGAGACGAGCGTTCAAGTCTCCGAGAATCATTAGAAATGAATGGCCGCCTACGTGGTCCAGGTAGGGCTCGTGGTCGTTCGCTACATATCAGAATAAAACGATTCTAAATCTGACTCAGAAGCCGCGCTTGTAGGTGAGTAGCATACGATGACTGCCAATTTGGGAAATGATT
>QQSS02197298.1:0-25543 GCA_003687565.2 Craspedacusta sowerbii
TGCGTGGCCGAGTGGTCTAAGCTCCCGCCTCGCAAGCAAGACTCTTGGGTGGCGAGAGTTCAAGCCCCGGTCCGGCCACGCTTTACTCAGGCATACATCCCCTCGGGGTCGTTAAAATGAGTACCGCTCAGTGGCGTAATTGCGCAAGTAATTACGGACAACTGGATTAGTCGAAGAAGCCTGTGATGTGACGTGCGCACTGCCATGCTGTAAAGGTTTAAAGTACTGAGAGCGATGTTCAAAAGGACGTCATCCAAGGCACCATGCCTAGAATTAGTGAGTGGTGCCGAAGTCTACCGAATGTGTCGAAACAACATGAAAAATATATGAAGCTTAAAAATTATTATTATTGCTGTTATTATTATTATTATTATTATTATTATTATTATTATTATTACTAATATTTATATTATTATTATTATTATTACTATTATTATTACTATAGCCACATGGTCTACGCTCCCACCTCGCAAGCGAAATTGCGGCGCAATTGCCCAAGTGATTACGAAAGGATTAGTCGGATTAGCAGTCTGCGAGGTGACGTGAGCACTGCCAGATGCAAATCAGTTTAAAGTACTGAGAGCGATGTTCAGAAGAGGAGGACGCCATCCAAGGCACCTTGCCTAGTATTAGTGAGCGGTGCCAATGCTTATGGGATGCGTCGAAAAAAATAGGAAATAATATGAAGGTAAAAAAAAGTATTATTATTATTATTACTATCATCATTATATAAACAAGCGCGTGCAGGGACAACTAATTCAAATGACCATACATTTAAGACTTTTTTTTCAAGTTGAAGATGTTCTTCTTTTGTCCGCAGCAGTTGCAGTTGCTCGGTCAACGTCGATATTTCTAGCTTATGCTTCTTATTCAACTGAAGAAGAAAATATTATTATTATTATAGCTGCGTGGCCGAGTGGTCTAAGCTCCCGCCTCGCAAGCAAGACTCTTGGGTGGCGAGAGTTCAAGCCCCGGTCCTGCCACGCTTTACTCAAGCATACATCCCCTCGGGGTCGTTAAAATGAGTACCGCTCAGCGGCGTAATTGCGCAAGTAATTACGGACAACTGGATTAGTCGAAGAAGCCTGTGATGCGACGTGCGCACTGCCATGCTGTAAAGGTTTAAAGTACCGAGAGCGATGTTCAAAAGGACGTCATCCAAGGCACCATGCCTAGCATTAGTGAGTGGTGCCGAAGTCTACCGAATGTGCCGTAACAACATGAAAAATATATTATTGGAACTGGTTGCGAGTTTCGTCCCGACCTCGTGGTCATTTGCAATAATAAAGTTCTTGTCTTGGAAGCTACGACTGGAATTGAAATAAACATCTCGGTCAAAGAGAAAACAAAGGCAGAAAAATATTGAAACTTGCTTAAAGACCTGAATAATGACTGCGAGCAGATCCTTTTCGTCAACTTGAGCATGGGTACTCTTGGAATAACAGGAAAAGAGTCAGAAAACAGAGAATCTGCTTTCATTGACTTCGGCTTATCGACGCACGAGGAAGAAGATCATATATCTGCATCCGTGCGACGTATTACATGTTCTGTCGGCGAGGAAAGACCTGGGAAGTACTACTAACCACTTGTCATCCAAGATACCATAACTGTGCAGAGAGTGGTATCAAAAGACCCTCAAGAGTGTAACTTTTAAACGTACACACTATGCAAGAAAAGAGGTTTGAAGTTTCCCTGGTGAGGATGGGTGATCGAGGAAAAACATCAGGGCGCCTTGCAAAGGGCAGCCACGTAAGTCGTTTCGTACGTACGCACATGCAAACGTTCCAATTGGACCTTGAGATACAATAACAAGATTCATATCTAATCGGTTCAACTCTGTCGGCGAATCAATCCCTAATCACGCGCAGGCAAAACTTACTTTACGAGACGAAAATTACGACATTTTATTGTGTTTACGCTTACTCAAAGAATACTTCTTATAGTAGTAGAATCGCGCTTGTATTTACATGGTGCTGGAAATTAAAAAACTGGTCAGGAGTAGGAAAGCTTTTCACATAAAGCGAAATGAGATATCAGGACGCAGAGTCGGAAGAGCGCCAGAACTATCTAACATTGCTCGTTAGTCGCGCACTAGCACTCAAAGTTCGCTGCTTCCTACCAGGTGCATTCCTCACTATCACGGGCTGCACGACCTCAGGGATGTTGCTGTTCGATCCATACCGGCCATTCGGACACCAAGGCCTGGAAATTTAACAATCGAATCGATTGATGTTCAGCCTTCAGGAGAAGCCCAGCATAACAAGGAATACCTTGCTTCAAGCAAACAAAAGCTTGCGTTCAAGATTAGAAGGAAACAAAAGCGAAAATATGAGTAAACAGTACCGTTGGGTCAGCGACGGCGTGGACGGTCTTGCGGACGCAGCCTTCTGTTCTTTCCAGTCTTGAAACAGTCGCTGCGCAAGCTGCCTCTTTTCCATCTTGTCCAGTTCGTTTTCTTTTTCTTCGTCCTGTTGTTTCTTCTTCTCCAGGATTTTCTCTTTTATCTGCTCGTCCTTTTGTGCTTTCCTACACGAATCAAGTATGGCAAGGATACGTGAATCACTCGCCAACTGACAACGGATTAGCCAGCCAGTGCATTAAAAGATCGGCACAGATAGCAATAGTCTACTTATAAAACAAAGTATCAGCGTTAACTGAAAAAGTCTTATTCGAGATTCAAGCCATATGCTGCGACTGCTGTGCGTAACTCGAACATCATTTCGTACGTGGAATTGCAAGGCTTATTGTGCCTTGGACCACACTCGCCCTTGGTTTCTCATTGCGGAATTATTTTCTTCAAATAGTTTAGGTTGCGAAGAACGCATGCTCCACTGTAAATTCCGTATAAACTTACTCCGCATATAAAAAGGGCCATCCCGTGTTAAGAATGATAGGCTCGCCTGTTAATTTAGTAAATTATAATTAGAAGTTAACATCTATTCGCGTTCTCTCCCACGGCCTGTGCTTCTAACCAAATTTGCCTGTCATAGACTACTACAATCACCCCGATCGCAAAGCTATGACAAAAACTTTAGAGACCTACCATTTCTCATACACTTTTTTTGAAATATCGACTCGCTCAGTTTTTTCCTCCTGCTCTCGTCGCTTAGACTTCCGAATTTCGGATCTTTTATTCTCACTTTGCGCCTGTTAATAATAAAATCAAAGAAGCCATAAGTGATTCATTAAGGGGAATAAAATAGAATGTCTTGGGATAGCAATAACTGGACGGCATAGAAGTGAAACAAACGGTGTCATATATAACATACCCAACAGCAATACAATTTAACCTTGAGCAATTCGTCTTTTTTTTCCTTCCAAGATTCGTAAAACCTTTTGGCGTCAAGTTTTCGTTGCAGTTTTTCGTCTTCTTTCTCTTTAGACTTGGCTCGTTCAGACTTGTTCTTTTCCATTTGACTTTGTAAAACTTCAGACTTCTTTTCCATCCAAGAATCATACGTCTTCTTAGCCTACACAGGAAGGTCATAAAACAAGGTCTATTGCAAATGCAAAACATTAAATCCTCAGAACTGCAAGGTCTACCGCTAGTGCTAATGCAAAATATCTTGCCATCTCGGTCAAGTTGAAGGACGTGAGATACGAAGATACTGCTAAGACCTTCTCAAAAGATGCTGGCTTCTTCCTTAAGCTGATTCCTGTGCTTGCTTTTTGACAATCAACTAATTTTATAATTCTGTTATTTCCCTAATTCCTCGTATTTATTATAATTATAAAATATTTTGTATATAATACATATATATATATATATATATATATATATATATATATATATATATTTATATATATATATATATATATATAAAATTGAAACACGAGAAAATCTTGATTGGCAGATGCAAAGGCGTAAACGCGATTCATGAACCGCCGTCATGTATGCCATAAAATCTATTATTCCCTTCCAACATAACGTCGCAGTTTTCATGGTAATTAAGTGCATCATAGAAGAGCCGGCAAAAAATCCATTAATTGACCTACCAACGCTTCCCGCTCTAATTTTTCCTGTAATTTCATGGCGCTTTGCTCCTCTTCCTTCTTAATTTCCAGCTTCTTTTCCTTGACAAACGAACTCTTGCTCTGCAACCAGTCAAAATAAATCTGTTCGCGCAACTTGCTTGAGTCAAGCTCATTGGGCTCACCTGTTTCGCTATCGGGAGAGATCGGCCGAGGAGGCGTAGGGCGAATGTTACTGATATTTGTGAACGATTGCGAACGCTTGGTGGCTGACAAGGGCCGAGACACAGTCGGCGTTTCAGAAAGCGGGTTTGATTTCGAATTGTTACGTGAGCGCGGTGTAACCACAGGCGATGCTCCTCTTAGGGGCTGCCTCTTCAGTTCCTCTCGTACCCCCGTTTGGCCTAAGCCAGTCAATGCCAAATCAGCTTTCACTGGTCCACTTTTCTTCGATGGCATCGTTGCACTTACTAAAGAAAACACGAGCGCCGACGGTAGCATAACAAGTGCCCCGACTAAGGAAAACGAGGGAGTGAAACGCGGAACGTACTGTCCTGACACCTGTCTTCCATCTGCAGCTATATTCAGACGAGAATTGCAAGAAACACAAGCAAAAAAGCACGTCAAGGCCCAAAAGCTTAACAGCGCTCTCATTAATAATACATAACTGGCAAAAAACTTTACGCACATGAAAAAGAGCTATGTAAACTCCTGCTTAAAAGACACAGGGAGGATAGAACGAGAGTGTCTTGACAAGCATCTAGGAGCTGAAAAAGGTAAGCGAACAAGCAAAGCATAGCAGAGAAACTTTTTACTATTTAACATGTTTCTCCCTATTCGAAATTCATCGCCAACTGGCATGGCCTTTCAATACAAGTTCTAGTGAACATGGAAAGCATAAACTCAACGGAAAGCGGTGAGGCCTATAAATTCACGGTACAAATCAGTGAATTTTAACGGAGTCAGACTGTCCGATGGCTGGTACCGGAGGTGATACCTACCATAAAATTACAACCCTAGCGAGAGTCTTTAAAGGCGCAACTTTGAAATAACATCAAAAACATATTAGCCACAACAATTCCAATACTTACATTCATTAGTCAAGCGACTTTTCTTGGTATCCTTACTGGAACTCAACTGTGGCCTAATTTTCGGAGCTTTTTGATCTTCCTCTTTCAATGCCTTGTTACCACGATCGCTCTGAGTTTTTGCACCTGGAGCCTGCTTTAAACCAGAATTGAACAGGTCGTCGATCTCCTTCGAAGGACCAAGTTTTGAACGCGGTTCATCGAAATCTTTACCGCGCGAATACGTTTTTCCTAGTTCACCCTCAGAATCGCGGACATGGTCTCTAGGCGTGTGCAAACTTCTATGCGACTCCAGCGTTGTGCCATCGCTAGCCTTTCCTCCAAAATCTGAATAGGCTTCTTCGCCAATCAGTTTCGAGGTTAATTTGCCACCAGACACGGAATGGGCACCTTTACCATCAACGGCCACCTTTGTCACCGCATGCTTATCAGACAGGGAGATCCTACCTTGACCGTGCTTCGCAGTATACGTTTCCCTGGTTAAGGTGCTATCGATTTCCCTACCGGCAAGACTGATGCCTCCGTTCATATGATCGAAGCCATTGCGTAAAGGCGTTTGCTGATCCAAAGAACGATTTGATGCTTTATCAGAATTTTGCTTGGAAACTCTTGATTTATGGTTATCGCTTGCATATTCCGGCTCAGGATCTTTTGACCTAGAACGGGATTTCTCGACAGAAGGATTTTCACGGGTAGGCATGCTTACTATGACGCTCTCCGGAATATGTAAGGGGCTCTTGGTTCTCGGAATTATATCTGCCTTGAGATCTCTAATATTTTTCTTTGACAGCGATGCGCCATCTTCCTTATGATCTAAATGATCAGCAGGCCGCTGGTGAAGTCCGCGGAACCCGCTTTCGTCACCAGGTGACGCATCTTTTAGAGACTCTACTACCATTGGCTTTCCGAGAGAAGATAAGCGAGATTTCGTATTGGTTGGCGATTCGCTTCCTTCGTGCTTGCTTGAAAAAAAGTCACTTAAACTCGCGGGGTTGTAAGATTCCCTATTAGTGGACAAAGCATCATCAGTAACAGCAATGGCGCTCCTACCACCATCAAATTTCTCTATTCCAAAAGGCAATCCGTATGAAGCAGCAGTCCGACTCGAAGAATGCCGTGATGCAGAATCTTCAGCATCGTGGGCCTCTTGCTTCGAAGGCGTTCGGGAAGGTCGAGCGTTTCTTGACATTTTGACTTCATGAGCATCTTTTAAAACAAGCGGCTTCTCGAGTTCATGAGAGCTTACTTTTTCCGGTGGCAAGCTGCCGGAACGTAGTTCTGGAGACCTACTGGAAACTTTCACGTCAATATTAGGTCCTTCTGCGGTTAGACCGTCAGGTTGACCTTTAAATTTTGCCTGCAAGGCATTCCCTTCTTTCTGTGCCCCTAATCTGGGCGATGGAACTGGCCTCCTCATACTTTCTGGCTCAACATTTGGGTGGTTCTCCTGAGATGAATTTGCATCCTTTCTAGGCTTAGGTCTTGGGGAAGTAGTCGGGGCGCCTAAAGATTAGATTAATGCACTTACTAGATTGAGACTAGCAAAAAAACGCACAGTGAAAGTACCCGCAAGTGCACTAAGCAAACATTGCGGGGTGAATCAAAACTTAACAGTATGAATTTCATTTGTACAGGATACAAAAACTAGACCTTAAGAACCACCAAGAATTAAACAAATGGTTACCCAAGCAGAAAGATTAGTTAGCAACTCTCCACCCCAACCCAACCGAAAAAAATTAATCCCAGATCTTATTTCTACCTATTTTAATGAAAAACTACTCTATGCAATAGCAGTCAAGAGCATGACGCCTGTAAAAGTGTAAGCACCATCTAGCAGAAAACAAAATGTCACTTGTCTTTGGAGAAGAACTAGCTGAGGGTGAAGAGAATAGCAAAGGGAGAAAGCAAAACAGATGTAGCCGACGATAGAGGTAGTACTATAACTACTTCCATACGACATTGCAGGGGATGTTTCGATCGTGCTAAAAGCAAATGACGGTGCACGGAAAAGAACTTGCATTTCAAAGATTTCAAATATCAGCAACGACAAACAAAAGAGGACGTTCTATCTTGAGATCCCGGCGAAGACCTCTTTGAGGAGCACGATTGATCTGCAAATCATAGTCCTCCTCTTACCCAAAAAGAAAAAGCAGCTGCAAACCGAGCAATTACGCGAATAAAAGCGACCAAGAAATTTTGAAGTTGAAGAATAAAAAATAAAATTAAAAACTGGTAAAATTATTAGTAGGAAGAAGATACTGGCTTTTCCTTGTGGCTTTACTGCACCTTAACACCGCATGCACGCCGCATGCACGGGTACAAATAGCAACAAGATCAATCAAAAGAAATACGCTTCTTCGGTTTATTTCACCCTCTCCCAAGTAAGCACAGCTAGCCCACCTTATCGTTAGTTCAGATAATTAAACTGTCATTTAACACCAGAACTGGAAGAAGTGTATAGCAAGCTAACCAGCCTAAGTCTTACATAAAATTTGAAACAAAGTCCTTCATGAGTTTTACAGAGGACGTACTCCCATAGTTACAAAATAGTCATTCACAAACCTTTAGTTGTGCCACTGAAAATCGAGGAAGGCTCCTTCAAACTTTGCTCTATAAGAAAGTTATCATTCTGTTTTTTTGACTGCGCCTTTTTTGAATACCGCCCATTCTCTTCACTTTCATCCTCATTCTCACCTGACCTAAATTCGTGCTCAGGTTTGTGGTCAGAATAAATCTTATTTTGAAAGGTTCGAGGCAAGGATAATTTTGACATCTTTCTATTCAAATCAGCATCAAAGTGGTCATCAGCATCATCTTCAGGTGGATCTGAAACTCAAGCACACAATCCTAAAGCATATAATTTTAAGTCTACCAAAATAAATAATGATTTTTGAATGAGCAATATGGCTCTCAAAATCACTCATTTCAATAAATTAATATTCTATATTACTATATTTTACTGTTTTTATGATATTCTTATTATACATTTTTTTTTACTATTAGAAGTCTCTATTAGTCAATACAAACCATAATGAAAAATTGCAGGACTTCAGAGTCACTATCAATAGTGTATAAAGGGAAAGTTCAACTAAAAACAAAAAACTAAAATTCCATACCACACAAGATCATAATAAGCGCCTGTTAACCGAGGACAACAAAGTGAAATTAACAAGCGGCAACAATGCTAATTCCGTATTTGCTATCTTCACCTTTTCTGTTTCGCTATTTCCTGTTTTATAATAAGCGTTAGAAATTTTTTTCTAATAAAGCCTAATTGGAAATCAACATTCGACATTCGTAGTGTAAAAGATAGCTTGTCATCAGCTGATTACAAATTATTTCAAGGTAAATGTTTACCAAATAACATACAGAAACACATGTTAACAATAGAATCATAATGCAATATAGCACAATAATTACTACACCTCATCACTTCTTACAGCAAGAAGGGTGGAAGCGGAGCAAAATGAGCAACATTTAAAGCCTTAGAAATAATTGACTAGAGAATCACTTGGCACCATAAAGCTGTTTACAGCCTTATTCTTTAAGGTGCTGCAAAACTTGTGACACTTTTTTCGTTACATGCTCCTCCATCCAAATTTTTTTTACTATGTCTGGAGATTTCTGAGCAATAGCTAGCACTACGGCCAGCAGAAATTGAAAGCAGCACCTGGCTTAGGGCATTTAGGGAAGCTGGCATCAGCGATAAAACATGCGCTTACCTTAAGTGACATGACTTTAAATTAAATATAAATATCTTACAAAACCATGTTGACAGTCACTTCCTACTAGTAGATGAGGTGATTCACAAACACCAACATCGTAGAGGGTATTTAGAATACAGGAATAATTTAATAGCTCAGGTGTTATCCTTGCAATAAGGATCAGTAATCTACCTAAGCTTTGGTTGTTAAGTGCAAGAAGACATGTAAGTCTATGACAAGGGTAAAATAAAATCATGACAAATCTTATTTTAGCCACAGTACATTCAAGTTCCGCTGTTTACAGAAAACCATAATGCTTGTTGTAAACTAAAAACCAAAATGGAATTTAAGTGCAGAAAAGCAGATTTAAAAGTTTTACGCTTACTACTTAACTCCTTAGATCTTCTCTTTTTTACTGCTTCAAACAACTCCAGCTGGAAAGGGTCTCGATTAGCTGGATGCTCTTCAGGCGGTGGTGCAATATCCATGAGTAGTCATAGCACACACGATAGTCAAAACCCAAACCTGTAAAGGCCTAAATATGAGTGACTAAAATAAGAAAAAGTGCAACTCTTACAGAGACAACATTTCAAATACTTAGCTTTATTTTGAGGAACTAGCGAGCTTTTAATAGGCAGTACCAGATACAAAGGAGAGCCTATAACACATGCTACTAATACACCTGTTAATGAATAATTACACATAGGCGTTAAGGACAGCTTCTGAACATCTTTTTGGCTTGCAGGCCTGAACTTTGCAACCAATTAGCTAAAGGGTTGTTCGTGTAGGCTTACAAGCAATGGCATCATGGCAATTGATAAGATTTTCAAGACTGTTACAACCTGATCAATATTCCAAAGAATTGCAATGGATATAATTTTAAAAAGGCTAACCCTAAATAATTACAGCATGATCTCTCTTCCCAATTCTCATAGAAATACACTTTAACAAAAATGCATTAAACTGCTAAAGGATTTAAATTTCAACAGAATATCCAATTAAGCATTTTTTTTAACATTGTAGGTGAAAACATTAAATCCATGATTTGAAAATTTTGCGCAAATTGCAATGATGGTGATGTTCTAATCACAGTTATCCGTCAACAAAATGCTGTGCTATACGAGAATGGCCAAACAATTTGCTATTAAGAGCTTTCAACATACTTCCGTAAATGTCAGCTCTTCAGCGTAGAGCAACTCAGCGACATTTTCAAGTGTTTATTTAGATAATGGACAAACAAATTTCTTAAATTTTAGCTAAAAATCTATTAATTAAGCATATCTTTATCAACTAGCTGTCATAAACCCGCCACATTGTCGAACGTTACTTAAGAGATGCTTTTCTAAGAATAAAGCTACTCTTCAAGCAGCGATGTCAAGTCAAATTTGGTTGTGACGAACAACTGAATTCCCGATTGGCAACCGCTGTTAGGTTTCCAAGCTACCGCTGTGGATTGCGTATTGTTACACAAGGGACGGACGCACTTGCGTCTTTGCCAATTCTAATTTGCATAATTTCAAATGAATTAATGTAGTACTATCTCTAATACCGGTTGGCTTTATAAGTTGTCACTTGTGGCACTCTTGTTCATGTTGTTTATTAAGATTTGATCCGCTACTAGTCCAGCTTAATCTAATTAATGCTGGGTATACGTCGACGGTACGAAACTCGTGCTCAGACCTTAAGGTAAGTCCTCATAAACTTAAGCAACTCTGAACGTATGCGCTGATCCGTACGGTTATCTCTATCGCTGATGCTCATTGCATACAGGCAGACGTGGCACCATCATTTCTTGCCGTTACGTATCTTGAAATCGCAAGCCAAAATTTATAAGGGGTCCTTACAGGAACAACGAATTACAATGCACACAATGAACTGCGTTTTTAAAATGAAAAGAAGTTAAGGTATAGCGGGTTCGTACTCAGGGTTAACTAGGAACGGACTGCGTCGTTTGAAAATATCTATATCATTAGTAAATTTATACGCCACATCTAAGCATTGATACAAAAATTCTTACTAATTGTTTGTTGTTGCTCTTGAAAATTCCTCTTCAACACTTCCCTTTTAGAATAAACTGATACATCAGGAGTCTCCAAACTACGGCTCGCGAGGCCTTTTAATGAACGGAAATTTGTGAACGGAAATAAAAATACGAACATATATGATTTGCTGAACGTCGCTCTGCATCATTCTCTGCACAACCTGTCTGCCCGCACTCCCATTGCTACGCTGCTGGATTACGAACTGATACTGCAATCTTGACGTGTAGTCTCGCTGTATGCCATGAACAAATAAGTTTTAGTTCCTTAACGTATATTTGAATTATGCATGCTAGTTTCGGCATGAGTGCAGCTTTAAATTAGAACGTCTGTTGTAATTTGCGGGGGAAATTTGCTTGGGAAAAATAATTAACCCTTATGTAGGTCACTTTCTTGTTTCGGATGAAAAACGCATGACTGCGGTGAGTGAGAATGTGCAGTGCAGTTTCATGCTAATAAGGGATGAAATCTTCATGCGAGTCTAATTAGTAGACAAGTTCTTGGGAAGTTAAAAAATGTCAGTAAAAATACTTTGTAAAATGCGTTTTTTTTTTCGGTATTCACGACTGCTACGATTGAGCGTCTAACTGTAAAACATATTGCACTCTACTTAATTTGGAAATAAGTTCCTTCCTTCTGCACTACAAAATTCTTGTTGTTGTGTGCAATGTGCCATCCTCAATATTCTGCGAAAGATGCTTTAGGCAGTTATAAATTTTGAAATCATATAATTTTGCCCAACGATGCCCGAGAAGAAGAAAAGAGATATAGACGATGAGTGTCGGCAATTTCAAGAAGAATGGAGCTTGAAGTACGGTTTTATCAAATTATGCTGTAAAGCAATGTATGTGATTTGCAACGAAACCGTGGCTGTGATGAAATAATACAACTGCCGTCTTCACTACCAAAGCAAGCACATGGACAAGTACGGACAGTTCGAAGGTAAAGACCTCGCCGAAAAATTTTCTGAGTTAAAAAATCTACTCGCATCGCAGAGGGCATTGTTTACCAAATGCTCAAATAAGATAAGTCCTTAGTAAGGGCCAGTTATAAAGTCGCCTACGTCCTGGCTAAAAGCGGTAAGCCGTTTACGGATGGTGGCGTTGTGAAGAAATGTTTGCTGGAGGTGCCTGAGGAACTTTGCCCATATTTTACAGAATTTCAGCAAACGTGCGTTTCGCATCAACCAGTACGTATAACAATTTTTAAGAGCATTCCCAAGACTTTTAAGTGGACAAACCGTGCTCAATAAAGGAAAGAATACGAAAAGCATACCTTCACAAGCCTACAGATTGTCAGAAAAAGTAATTCTTACCATTCTAAATTCACATTTATTTATCGCTGCCATATGCCAACATTGAGATAGGGTAAATGTCTTGTAACACTCGTCCAAAAATAAACTCAAATGTTGGATTAATAGCGTGTCTTTAGAGTGCAGTACAAGCACATTACTAGAAGATTTAGTCTGGCAATTTATTTCTTGATGCAAAGCTGCTCGTTTGAGTCTTGGATGGAGATGAATGCAAGTCTGTATATTATGCGGGAAGATCTTGATTACTAGGTAGACTCTCTTGATTGATATAAGTTAGTTTTCTTCCAGGAAAAATACACCCTTAAGCTCTTTTTGATGTTCATGACCTGTCAAATGAGCATTCTGGCATGGGTACTTGTTAGAAGTTTGTCGATGCCAATTTTATGTTAAGTTATATGTGGTATATTATGTTATGATCGTTTGAGCTTCTTTCCATATTTTGTACTGCTGTGTTTAAGACAATATTCTGTGTTATTGTGGCAGTTTGTATATTTGATGGCTGTTTTTGAGTATTTTGATTGTGGCCATCATGTGTATCACACTAAATTTTTTAGTAGGGCTGATTAATTCCACTCTTGAACCGACTCCCTTCACATTGAGGCAAACAGATTGATGGTGTCATTCTTTCCAAATTTTTTCAAGAAATTCTCAGTTCCTCATGTTGCCTTGTGACCCATTGCTTGCTTACCATTTCATAATTAGTTTTATTTTGTACAAAATTTTGCTTCATGTCTGGGATGTTTTTTTGCAAACTCAAGGGTTTGCGAATCTTGCCAAAGCATCTGAATTGCTATTGCTGTTTCTATCGTAAATTGTCATGTAAAAATGTTGTGTATATACTGATGAGTCAGATATTTCTGAACATCTCTAAAAACGCTTGCTTGCTTCTAATTTTATACAGTTTGTGCCTGCTTAAAAGCTACAGCTATCATCAGTAACTGCAGGGCGGATTTTGAAATTTGGCTTGCATTGTTTTATAATGTTCTAAGAATTTCAGCATAAAACCTGGCATTACAGCTATTCTTTGTTGTAGCAGAGCATGAATGGAAATGTTGCATTTTCTGCAAACATAAGAGGTGGTCTGATTTCCTATAAAAATTGTCGTGTTTATTGGTTTACTGTATTTTAGGAAAACCTAACTTCGCCAAGACATGCATAGCTCTCTAAGTAGCATCGTAAGCGCTAAACAGTCTTGTAGCAAGTACTATCTTGCATAAGATTTCCGTGCCTTCTTATTTGAGATGCTTGCGCATATTCCTTCTTCTGCTTAAGGCATAAGCCTTGAAAAATATGCAAGAAAGTTAGTGAAGTCTTTCTAAACCTAAACCAGTTATTGGAAGAGTTTATTTTCGTTTGTTCATTTTGTTTGTGTTGGTTGTTGCTCTTGCTTTTACGAGAGGCATTTGTATTATTAAGTAAGAAAACTCAATCCACAAAGTATTCTCCAGAAAAATTTTTGCTTCAATTTGTTTGCGATTTGAACTTTATGTTGTCCAACCTCGTACCACGATGCATGCAGAGCCTTTCTAGTGCATGCTGGGGAGCATGCCTTTCGTGCTTTTTTGCATACATCATTATGTCCTGCTATATGCGGAGATCGCCCAAGCTTTTATTTCCTATGGGCAATCTTGAGGAGCTTATTCATTGGTTTTATATGTTATATAAAATTAAAAATAAAATAAAATTAAGATAATAAAGTAACATTTATATATTATAATATATTCATTTTATGTATAGGGCGAAACGCTTCTGGCGTTGGGGGAATGATGGAACTGGTTGATTTCTTAACAAGAAGGTTCAAGATTTGTGTGTTCGTGTGATATGAGCCTCTCTGTACGGTATTCGGTGCTCTAGGCCACACAAAACTTTACGTCTATTCTTTTTAATTATTGTTATTGAAATTTTTGCATGCAAGCTTTGCTACGGGATCCGTCTGTGCTTTTCGATGAAGGTTTTTAATGTGGCAAGAATACGATTTGAAAATGATTTCGTCTCTTGTTTTTCTGACCCTCGATTTCCTGGCTATTGCTAATTATTTGCATACGTGTGCTGGGTGTATTAGCTATTGCAGGCTTTTCAAGAAGGAAAATGCAGCCTCGGTGAAAAAATTTCTGACATGGATTTAGTTGAAAGTCTGGAACGGACTTTAAAGGTAAGTTAGTCTTTTTCTTCGCTCCTAGAGCATTTGCCAGACACTCATATTTTTTAGCTTTCCCCATTCTTTAATGGAGCAAGGTGATTTTAACGCTTAGCGTCGCTACGGTGTGGGGAGCTACGGGCGCGTTTCCTGTGATTCTTGATCTTCCTACTTCAGTCATTATAGAGGATCGCAGCTTTAAGGTGAATGTGTATATCGTATGCATGTCGAACGCCGATACTGATTTCGTGAAAAAATCCGGAAATCTTCTGTGCGATCATTCGTTTTCCTCTTCCGTCATTTGCTGAGCTAGCGCAATCAAATCAAATCAATCAAATCAAATGCCGACTGGTATTTCGTCGTCGCTGTGTGATTTAATCTGATTCCTTACCGTGACTTACTGAAACCGCTCCGAATCATAACTGCAGGTTTTTTTTACTTCTGCCTTTCTCAACGAAGGTATATATCCATTAATATAATAATGTAATATGAACAATTTAACTGCTTTTTATTTTTTAGGCAAACATCAATATCCTTCGTTCTGTTAGCCTAGATGGAAGTCCCGGCTCGAAAGGGCATAGTGAGTACGGCTAAAATATATGTTCGCATGATTCCCAGTTCGAAGCTTCACTATAGCTTTAATTCCTGGAATGCGTATATTATGGAGAACGAACGTGCTATTTGGTCCGAATAGATTTTCGATGAATTCTTTCTTCGTGGTCTTAGGTGGTAGCCAACTTGAAACAGTGAAGGAGTTTCAGTTGGCGGTGCGCAAACTTGAAGGTTTTTTCATTGAATCCCAGATGCTACAAAAGGAGATCCATCAGGATGATGTTCGTAAACAAGTGAGGCGCTTGCAATTATATAACATCGGCGTTGGCGCTACGAATGATTCTTCTCGTATTTCATATATTTTCTGTGACGCTTGAAATTGGGTTTTATACTGTTTTTGTTTTGATGCGTTTGTGAGGCTCTCGATGAGATGGACGAAAGGATATCATTTTGTTTTCTGGGTCATCTTGTGGCTGATGACCCTGCAGCATACTGTGTTTGGCGTGTTTGATGCTTTTTGGTTGGTTGGTGAAAGGCAGGAGTATCCTCGTATGTGCAGTCTGCCGATCGCCAGTGAAAGCAAATTAGGCCAGTCAGCACGTGTTGTATGAGCCTATTAATAAGCTGCAGAGTTTTTGTAGGGTTGCTTTAGACTAGCTTTAGGGAGGCTCCGGCGATTGCTCGATGATCAAAGAAACGTAGTGCCCGCTTTTAACAAGAGCCGCTCTTCTTCTTGAACACTTTTGTTGCAGAAGATGAAGTCGCGTAGTTTTATGGTAGTATTTGTATGGATTATTCGCGTCCAGCAGGGCTGCCACGAATCTGTCACATTCCTTACCATGCTGGCCCACGGGCCGCTCTGTTAGGACTCTTGTGATCTACTAAGCGTCGCTATTAAACGCACGTGAAAGCCGTCGGTAGATTCTGAAAGCTTACATCAGTCCGCCCGCTTGTTGGAAACAGCGTAGTAATGATTTAATTAGTGTATTATTAATTAACTTTGCGCTGCAGTATGCATTTGATCTTCTGCATCTTGTTCGTGTTAAGTTTTTGCTTGGTTTGTGGCAAAAATTCTGTTTCGTCGATAATATCTTCCGCGCATTTCGGGGGGCATGACGTAAAACTTGACGAGTTCATTGTTGTTGGTTGGAATGGCATTAGCTGTTTTGATGTCGGGTTTTATTCACATGCTGCACAGGAGATGGCGATGATGAGAGCTGAGCTCGCGCGAAAGGATCAACTGATTGCCGACCAGAAGCTGAAGCTGATTCAATACCAGGCCGACTTGCAAGAACTGCGTGCTCTTCAAGCGAAGATCCGGTCAATGTAGCCACTTCAGTTTGTTGTGTCCTTGTCAAAACATTGTTTGGTTTTAGTCCCAACCATTTTACGACGTTTCGACCAAATCCCTTTGTGGTTGGAAGTTGTGAAAACCTAGCAATACTACCCGAAGCGCTATTCTGATTGTGTGTGGCAGGAGTCCAGCTGTGCGCTCCGAGATATCTTGCTTGGTTTGCTCTGTTTTAAGGTACAATATCGATATATAAAAGAATTTTCTGTTCATTGTTTTCTATGGTCTTTTTTGTATCTTTTGAGCATCAGCAAAAATGTGACATTTATAACATGGTGAGAAGATTGGTGGCATGTATGTTGGACAGTATTATATCTGGGCGTTTTTGGCTTGTTGAAAAGTTTTTCTGCGAGTTTCGCTCTTACTGTTTCTCGTTCTTTTTTCTTGCTGCGATTGGCGGTTGTGTGACGTCTGTTGAGATAGGGGAAGGTGGGAAGGGAGTTAACTTCACCTGGTGGATATGCCTCTCATCTTTCACGAAACTCACACCGCGAAAGCAGTTTTCAGGTCTTTCGAGCACATAGCGCGCAGCACACTTTTCAAATCGCCTTCCGAGTGTGGTAGATGCTGCTCTATAGTCGCTCCCAGGAGAAAAGGCGACTGAACTAGCCCAAAAGGTGCCCTGGTATATCGCAGAGTGATTGGTTTCTGATCACGCAAATTGTTAACCCAGTGGAATCGAAGCGCATCTCTATCGGTCTCCCTGATTCTGATTTGAGGAAAAGCTTGCTTGATATCTCCTGTCAAGACGATGTACTTGAAACGGTTTCGAATAAAGATGTCCCAAGAAAGATTCTGCAAGGACGGCCCTGTTTCCAGGCATTCATTCAACCGCAGAGAACTTTCCATTCCACGTGCGGATGCGTCAAAGACGATTCTCACCTTCGTGCTCTCTGCTCCCCCTGCGCTGCAGGTAGAATTCGTTGATGCTGCCGTTTGCCAAATAAGGCCAGTTTCATACCATCCCTCGGGTCTTCGCTCCAACTGCTCATTAAACTCTTCATACACCGAGAAAGGAGAATCCAGTTTCTCTTGTTGCGAATATGACTATTTATAGTATAAATACTTAATAGTTATATTTAGGCTAAATTGCTATTGTAAACAGTCATGTCGGAGTTGGGAGTCGGAGCAGAGGTCAAGAAAAAGGTTATATTGTAAGTTTCTTGATCTTGTTCTGTTCTTGGGGGTGTACTTGTCTGGGCGCTGGGCGGTAGTCTCTTGATCGGTTGATCTGGGTTTTGGATGGCTGATTCTCTGTCGGGGCGGCTACATAGGCGGGGCAAGGTAGCAACGGAGAGAAAGGAACCCCGTGAGCGAGTGCGTATTGCAGTGTGTGACATCCCAATATTTTATGGTATATAATAAGTGTTTTCTACATGTCTTGCAAGCCCAATGCATCCAATCGGCAGAGCGCTTCGTAGTTGTCCACATGCGATCGCACATAACATAGACGGCCCAGATCTGCCTCTTGCCCCGGTGACATCAATGTCCAACCGAACCGCATGAGCTCCGCCACAGGTTCTCCAATCTCTCCTACATCCCCCTCGCAATATACACACGTACGAGCTTCTTGCTTTGCAGTGAAAGCCGTGCCAACATTGCTAGACTTTCCCGGCTTTTCGTCTGCCATGTTTTTTTCTCCACGGAGTTCCTTGCGTAATGCAGCAACAAGTTGGTGGAATCCTCATTCCTGCCAATCGTCGTCCGTTCGAATAAGATCGGATCTTATGCCAGGCAGTTATCCAATGTCATTTTGACATAGCCGTCAATTTTCCCCAGCTTCCACATAGATTCTAAGGCTTGAACGCTCCCCATGAGCTTCTCGTGAAAGGAATGTATTTTCTCCGGTCGCGTACCAGATACCGAAGTCCATTCCAGTATATTTTGCGCGTATGTATTAAAAACCTCACTCGATTGTCCGAACTTAGAATTAAGGATAGCTTTAGCTCGTGCATAGCCTTCCGTTGTGAACGGAAGCCCGTCAATAAGAGCTCGCACTTTCGGTGCTACCATCTCCTTTAAGCAGGCAAATTTTGATGCCTGCGCAATGTTCGTTTTTTCAATCTCAGCTAACAGGTTAGAAGACCGAGACCAGTCGATGTGAGCCCCAATGAACTTTGTAATGTTCAATTTCGGTAACTTAAGCCTTGTACTGTCTGCACTCCTGTCACGCTGATCGTCCATCTTAACTTCAAAATGCTTGCGTGCCTGCATTCGAGCCTTCTCGATCATCTTTTCTTACTCTAAGGTACGCTTTGGTCGTTCTGCATCCTTCCGTTTCTCCTGTTCCGATTTCACCCGTTCGGATTCTCATTGCATGTTCTCAGTTCTTTCCTGCAGATGATCCAAAAATCTTTCGAAAATAGTCACGCTATTTGTAAACTCAGCTGTCCATTTGCCTATTTGCTCCGGCTTGTTGTCGTTCGATAACATAGCGTCCTGAGCCCTCAGCTTCAACTCGTGTAGCTCAGCAAGCTGGGTCTCAAATGTCCTTATAAGGCGTGCAACGTCCTTGGCCTGGTCATTCCCTCCTCGGAATACTCTGTTTCGTTTTTAACCTGAGAGTAAACAACAGTATCTTCCTGTTTACAGTGTTTAAAATGCTCTCCATTCTGTCTCCCATTATACCGCGTCTTCAGATGTGTTGTTCGTTATCGGCTCGGTGGTGCTAGCGATCTAATGTAAATAAAGGTTTTGTGTCTTATCAGGATTCTATCGCTGTCCCGTCCCGTCGGAGGTGCCAATCATATCGCGAAGGCTTAAGAGCCTATGTGACTCTTTCACAAATCTTCTCTTCACTGCTTGAAGGTAAACGCCATATAAGAGCTATCCATACAACAAACTCCAAAGACTTACATAGGGTACAGGTAAGTTTCGACTTTACCACGCAAACAACTTAATGGCACTCTAAGATATATAAAAAAAAAACACGCAAGTTTCGTGAGAAAGTCATAAACAAAAAGCCTAGCAGTCTACCGAAAACAAAAACTTTTACCCCCTAGTGTAAACAAAATGAGGCATCGAAAAGCTTGTCATCCTTGGAAAACCCCACCCCCGCATAGGGTCATGCACTGCAAAACTAAAAAAGTCGTTTACAGCGTACGTGTCGTTTCCTCAAGTCACGACCGATATGCCCGATGTTGCTTATGTAAACTTGTTCGTGATGACGTGCACTGTCCGACATGCAGATAGGTAAGTGTTTCGCACGGACCTGCATTTAATTGTGTGAGCGGACGCGCGAGTATTCTCGATTAACTACTTGATAAGTGGCTTTGCTTATGTGTCCCCACGTCTTTGAGCATTAACCACTATTGATCGTTTAAAGCGCATGATGCGCGTTTGAACATCTTTGATCTATAAAAATAATCATGTCCCTTTGTTAGGCGCGGCTGGCAAATATCATGCCTTCACCATAAGTTCGAGATGTTTACTTGTGTTGAGATCCCGTACCGTTGGGTTGACGGTTGCACGTCCAGCTTAAGTTCTAGGGCGTGACGGCGAATGCACTTACCGTACGGGCATCAGAGAACGCTCGCTTTCTCCTACCGCTAGGCCTAAGAGAATGGAATCTTGTTCTTTGTCGCACTACGGGAGGACATGGCCTGACTGTTTCAACCCCAATGCCCTATTTCCGAACGGTAACTCATTCAAGCATCCACGATCCTTGCTTTTCAAGCCCAATACTCCTCTCAAGCACTAGTAGGACATCAGGCTTTGGCCACGTCTGTCAACCAGGACTTGAATCAGCAGTTTGACACTGCATAAAGCTTCTGCCTTACATTTGAGCCCATCCCTGCGACATCTGCATTTTGTGGCTTACCCAGGTAATGTGGCCGTGGAAGATGAAAGACGAGTTCTATGACTGCCTTTCAGCTGAAGCCGGTGCATCGAATGCTGTGAATGTCTACCGCGCTCAGAACAAAAGGCAAGCATGTATTCAAGAATGCTTTTGTGCAGTCGGTGACATCATATGCACGATGCTGCTCTCTGGCTATTACCCGAATGTCAGGCATGGCTGAAAGAAATCTCTTATTAATCTGGTATATAGTTGGCCAACACTGACTACTGTATAGTTAGCCAACTGTGACTAAGGGAAACGCCGGAACGCAAATGTTGCGGCTGTTTAATGTTCAGGAAAACTTGTTATCCGGTCCATTTAGCCCTGCAAATTTTTTTTGGTGCTGGGCGGCATTTTCGCGTTACTACCCATCGCCTCAGAAGTTGTGAAGGCACGGTCTCGGTTCAAATATGCTATTTGCCCCAGTAAGAAACGAAATCTGTCTTTCACGTACATTCTTGTTCTTGGAAAAGAACTATAGGTCTTGTAGCCAGCTGCCATCGTCCAGGAAAATAGCTAAGTAATGTCTATGTTGTTAGTAATTTGTCGCTGGCTTTGGAATGTCGCATTATGTGCTCAGTAATTAGACTAAGTGTGTTCTAATACCGAAAAGGCGAGCAAAAGAATTATTCTTTTTTCTTTGCTACTCTGATAGGCAAGATTTGCCTTATAGTGAACGAAGACTCACTACAACAGCTTTGTTTGTATTATAAAGCGATCTTCCTGGACACCCGCTCAAATCTATCATTAAAAAAAAACAAAGCTTAGGCAAAAATCACTGCCATCCTGTTCACGAAAGCAGCACAAGAAACTTGAAGGCTGAAAAGCGACAACTGCTGTGGCCCTTTATACCTCGCAAGCAACCGAGTTTGCGTATAAATTGAAGAAAATAATAAGTTGGTTCCTGATAGACTAGTTATGCCAGAAAATCGTTGTTCGCCAAATCTTGCTGAAGGACTGCGGAAGCCAGTGGTGGTTTTAGGCAGAGTTTTGTGGGTTTAAAAAAAACGGATAATTTGAAGAGAAGGATAGAGATGTGACTAATCACAACTAATCAAAAGAATCTGAAGGGGTTTGCTATTTTCTTCCTTTCGTAAAATACCCCAAAAAGACAGCTTGCAAAAACTTTGGATTTTAACTTTGCTTTCCATACTTAATGTTATCGGCCAAGAACTTCTTACTACCTATGTACCTTCGCATTCTTAAAAGGTTCCGAGGAGCCAGGAAAGGCATCAGTGTTGTGATCTGTTGTTAAGGGTCTGTTGTTAGTACAGATATTTCTATCGCAGAATCTCTCGTAATTCCCTCTGTCTAGGACATAAACCCGTAGATTAGGATAAGGGACAATTCTGAGAAAGTAGATGTGTGTAGTGAAGTCTCGCTTGATAGCTTCTTTTAATAGTGCTATAGTAAGGTCTTGCGTTTGTTTATGGTCGGCTTCTGCACACTTTAATGAGCTGGTGATAAGTCAAGAAGAGACTTAACTAGAGCTTTCCAGGGTGCATATGTTGCATCAAAGTTGCTTTTTGAAGTCAGCAAGTCCACTTTTAAAACTCATCAGTTTGAAATTATGAAGACCTTCGTTGAGTTACCTCTATTTTAATTCAGGACCTAATGCTCCATTCTGGAATATTATCAATCTGATAATTAGCAATTAAGCGAAACCAAACAGAAATAAGACTGCAGTTTCGAAGGTGGCATCGTGGGGCGTGCATTATCACCATGAAGTAAGAGCGATTCGTTTTTGGAATGAGCGCGCAGTCATAAGCCGCTAGACATCACAATATATCTGACCCGAGGGCTCAAATTAGAACCTCGCCATTATGTCGTCCATCAACTTCATTGGAAATTCTTGGACTCTGCTTTCTAAATAAATTTAGTCAGAAAGCGAGGCGCAAATGATCTAGATGCTTTTTTTTGGCAGACCATGACCTCAAAAGCTTGAACTCTAAGATACCTTGTAGTTAACTCCACTTTGCAGTTGTAGTTTCATGCGTCCGCGTGAGAAGCGGCTGCAGTAGCAAAGACATTCGTTCCGTTGAAGTTAACGAACACATTCTAAGCAGCATGCGTTAAAGTCGGAAAGAATAGGACAGTTTGTTGGAACTTTCGTGTTTATCAAGTATGCTGTAAGCATAGTTGGGCACACAGTCCGTTACGTTTGTTACATTTATTTTACGTCTATCGGTCCGTTACTACTCTTCACACGTTGCGGACATAACGGTTCACAGGATTTAGCTTGTAATAATTAAAAAAAAACTTGTGCATGACGATTATATTATGTATAAAATAAAAATATTGGGAGTGCTTAAAAAAAATTTGGGTACCATGTCCACTTCATTTAAAAGTGTTACATTCGCTAGGTGAGCATGTTTTGTGGAGGATTCGTTTGATGTACGGCAGGTTAACTTACTCAAGACAATACTCGAGGTAACACAGCCTCATATTCCTAGTTAAATTTGTCTGCTTGTACCTCGAACACGTAGAGAAGACAAGCTATGAAAATAGGCCGCGCATATTGTGGATGTCTTAACTCGCAAAATATAAGCAATACAACAATATATCAATATCTTCTTTGCACCCGCTCCTTACTGACATGCACACAGAGCTTGGTCGTTCCATTTCACCACATTTTCTTCAGTCACATCAATTTCAAATATTTACTCAAAATTAGTTATATTCTACCAGTATTCTATGGTAAATCTTTATTTTCTTTCACTTTAGAGTGACTGCTTCTTTGGAACACACGATAGAGCGATAAGAGATCTTCATGTCAATCAGCATTACCTGTACGATGTGCTCCGCAAGACAATCAATTAAGCTCGGACAACCTACGTCACAGATGGAATCCCATCTTCCTGATTAAAAATTCGATATGTGATTGTACGCGAAGCTTTGCACTGTCACGGCATTTGTTTCTGTAATGAACGCCGCTGTATTTATCAGCCCAAGTTTGGGTTTGCATTTATGTTGGAGCTACAGGAAACATATGGCGTTCCTTTTCCTGTAGTATGATAACATGTAATTTGCATCTCCATTGTGAGCCACCATTTAACCAGCTTGATATTTCACAGTGGCATTTTGTGCCTTTCTGTGACTTTGTGTTGATAAAGCGTTCATGCTTAGATGTGGCAGTTAAAGCAAGATGCTAAGCTTACAAATTCAACAGGAATGCTGTAGACAGTTTCTAAGCTAGATTCACTCGCTTTATATGCACTATATCTCGTTTCAACATCACTTCCCAGTTTTTCTTCCGGTTTAATTGTAGCACTAGCGGAATAGCTGGTGTGACTTTCTTTGCTAACTTTTCTTGTGGGGGGTCCCAAATCCACAGTGTGTTATTGAGATAAAGGCGTCATGCATTGCATTTGCATGTGGCGGTATGTGTGGTGTCAAGAATGGGCTTTGTGTCGTCTTCAATGAACATATTTCAGACGCCATGTTTGCTTTTTTTTTTGTAGTCACTCCCTTAGCTTACATCGGATTGCCTTTGCCACACGATGAGATAGAGGAAACATTTCAATTAGACTCATCTATCTTCGTTTACATGTACAAGACTAATCTTACTGTGATTAAGTCTCTCAGCAATCGAACCTAAAGAGCTTTTCCCATGACATCATTGCTGGTTCCTTATTGGCACCTGCCTGAGAAGTGAAGGCAAACTCTTGCTGAGACTTAAATAGCTTATCATAACAAGTATTTTTCTTAAAGGACGAGAACGGACGGCGTTCAACACGCCAGGTCACCTTCATGTTATAGCTTTCGTTACGTGCTCTCCGAAAATGGTAGATTAAGAGTTCAAAAGGCAAAAGTTTTGTGGGAATGCTGTCCATTGGGGTTCATTTTGCCCAAAATCGTACGCCAGACTTCCTTGTTCCCATTCTTTCCATGCTGGGAAACTCCGCGGCGCAACTGATGGGCGTTGTCGCTAAATGGATGGTTGTAGCCTGTTTGCTTCTTGGCTCAGGTATTTTCTGGCTCTTGGCAATATCCCTATGCTTTGGTAAATTTTCTTCTCAACAGTGAAGATATGTTTGGCCTTAAATTTTCATCCCATCCAAAATAATACCTAAGAATTTTACAGAGAAAGATCGCTTGATTTTGTTTCCACCCATGAGTAATGCAGGTAGAGCTAGCGGTAAACTGTCTGTGCCTTCTTGTCTACCAAAGACAGGGTACCTCGTTTTCTCAACACTTATTGACAAGTGCAAACATGATTACCTGTAAAGACGGCACTGCATTGGCCAAGTCATTAATATACAGAAGGAATAGTAATGGTCCCAAAATCGAGCCTTGGGACACCCCATATGCAATACTTGAGAAAAAGGAATTCACTGGTACATATTGACGTCTTCCGGACAAATAGCTTTTAAACAATTGTACTCTTCTATTGAGTGAAATTCTATACTGTTGTAGCTTGTATAGTAAAATGTCATGGTCCACAGTGCCGACGGTTTTGGCCAAGTCAAATAACACCCCGACTCTGCACTGTTTGCGCACCATGGCATTCGTGATATTGTTGATTAATTCAAGTATGCCACATTCTGGAGCATGGCTTTCATAAACCCAAATTGTTTGCTATACAATAGCTGTTTTTCTTCCAAATAAAAATAACGCCTTTTATAAACAATGTATTTCAAAATCTTTGAGAAAACAGAGAACACAGAAATTGGGCGATGGTTACTCATTGTCTGTGGTTCATTAGCTTTCAAAACAGGAACTAAATTTGGCAATCTTTAACTTTGTAGGAGACATACTCTGCTCTATCGATTTGTTGAATATATGGAAAAGGGAAAGGTAAGCTCATCAGCCAAGTGAACAATAATATTTGTATGGAAGTTGTCGTTACCGGGAGATTTATTTGTTTTCAGTGACGGAAGGGCTTCTTTTCTATAATTTACAGATATTAAGCCGCTATCAAACTTATCTGTGTCATTTACTTGCATGTATGCATGGAAGTCTTTTTGCTCTTGAGGAATGCCAAGGAGTTTCCAACCCTTGCAAAGTATTCATTGAATGCTTCAGCAATCACAGTTTTACTTCATACATTTTTTCTGTCTATAGCGAGATGGGTTACTGAGGTTGGCTCGGGCAATTTGATGTGCCAAGAATTTCCAAGATTTGCCAAGAAATGCCAAAGAGTTTTCTCATGTTTCCCTAGGAGCACTTAACGTCACCTTGAGCAGCAGCTTTGAGCAATAATCATTTTTTGCTAGCTCGTTGGCCTTCTGAAATTCATTCTTGCATGCATTGTATGCTGGCTTAGTAGCTAAGGTCTTTTTCTTAAAAAAATTATTTTATAATGTCTGCTTTCGTCTTGACAATTTGCGAAGATCTTTTGTCTTCCTTTTATTAATTATGAAATAGGTGTATAATAATGATGTGATAAATAATGAACTCCATGAAATAGGTAGTGTTGCGAGGTTCGCTAAGATCTAGAAATATAAGAACTGAAAATTCAGAAGAACGTTACATTGATTGCGATATGTTCCACTAAATGCGATATATCTCAATTTACTGAAGTCCAAGGTTTATATACAAATTCTGTAC